>VWYI01008126.1:0-12033 GCA_013399455.1 Anthoscopus minutus | reverse complement strand
AATAAAAAGAAAAAAGCAAATCTGGAATCTCTGGATTTCAACACAGACATGAATGTGATATTCATGAGGAATAAATGCCATGATGTCACAGCCAGTGAGTTAAACCTGCCATGACTGACTTAAGTGGTGACACAGTCTGAATCTGAAGCTTCAGGACAGAATTAAGGGCTGAATGCAGCTGAGATTCTGCTCCCTGAAAATAGAGATGAGACTGAAGGGATTTGTCAGATCTTCAAGGGACTCAGAGAGCAGAGCTGACTGCAGACCAAATCACTTCTCCAGCTTGCATACACAATATCGAGGGCCTGTAAGACTGGGCAAGGATTAAAATCAGGTACTTTTGGGAATGAGAAAACCAAGTGTAGGACTATCAGTTTCCTTCTCAGTACTGCTCTGGTCTGGGTCCTTGCACAGGCTCTACCAGACACTGCCAAGCCACACAGCTCTTGTAATGCTTTGAGACACCTTGCTTCCACTGACAGCTTTCTTAACCTTAACCTTTCTTAGTTCCTTAACCTAAGGAATTTGCACTCTCGAGCATGAAGAATGCTGTCATGGAAATTTTGTCCCATTTTGCAATGGAATGATGGATGCTTGTTTTTTTCATGATGATAATATCAGACTCTTCAAATTGGCAATGCTCATTTTCACAGCGATGTTTGCAGCAGCAAGATTCAAAGGCTAACTTCATGGTAGTATTCCATTCTCTCAGTTAAGGAAATTTCATGCTTTTTCCACCCTTCAATTTAACTGACCCCAGCATTATGAGATTATTTAAAGAGGACACCAGAATTACCTACTTTGCCCGGTACGTTTTTCATTCATCCTCTATAATACTCACTTTTCTTCCCCTCTGACCTAAGAAGTTCATTCTTTTTACCTTTTCATAAGGAACAGCTTGTTATCTTCAAAAGTAAACCATTGGCCATCAATAAGAGAAGATGGAAAGACATGGTAAGAACATACTGTGAGGCTGAATTATATACTTGAAATTACTTATCACTTCTATTTTCTGCCTTGTTCTCTATGCTTTTATCTGCAATATTTCAATAAGATGCACTGAGCAGACCTTTTAATCCCCTTTCTTGTAATGAAGAAAGGTCTGCCTTTCTGATAATGTGGAAAATGTTATGGTTTTGTTTGCTTAAATACAGTATAAATATTGCATGGCTTTTGAGTGCAAAAATCTTGTCTTGAAACACCAGAAGGTAGAAAAAGCTATACTCTAGGGCAGAAATGCTTTCTGGTCTGTTAGAGTGACTATCCATGCAAATCCTCTATTTCATCCACATGCTACGAGCTGTGCCTCACATAGATGAAAACAGAGCACACACCATCTTCCACGAAACTTGTGGAGAAGTCTCCTCAGCAACATAATCATCCTCTGGCATAATGTCATTTCAAGGCAACCTAAAAACCTGAAAATCCGGAGGCTAGCAGAATTAGGCCACCTAAGATGAAAAGGTTTCTTAGAATAGATGGCTGAGGTGCAGCCTAGCATGCTGGTAAAGCCTTCAGACTGAATGTCAGGGGTAACCTCAGACTTGACAAACCCTCTCACACTGTCACCCAGTCTTTTCTCATTTTCCCTATTTTCTCACTTAAATCCCTGCATATCTCTGCTACTCACAGTAAAGGACTCAGGGCTCAAGGAAGTGGTCCCAGAAAAGCAGGGCCTAACTTTCAAAAAAAAATCAAATTAACCATGGTGCACCCCAGGGTTCCTGGAGACAGCTGCCTCTCCCACAGCTGGCAGAGCACACAGCCACATGAGGCACAGCAGTGGCTGAACCACCAGTAGTCTGGCATTCACACACTGCCTGCCCCTGCTCTGTGACCCCAGTGACTGATGGCATGAGGTAAAGAAAAAATCCCAAGCCTTGGACACCACAAACAAAGAAAGACACAAACTTCACCACAATCCACTTGTGATCCCAGTGGAACTCCATGAGTTGGAAATTTAATGGGCCTGCTAGCATGTTGCTCACTACAAATTATTTTTTTAATACAAAAGTCACGGCAGATTCATTGACAATAAATGATCATTATGAATTTGCACTACAGAGACCAAGGACAGAGTCTGTGAATTTTTCAAGTTTTAGTTAAAACTCTAGTTGCAGCTTACAAAATGATCCACGCTGAGATGTAAAATACCATAGCAAAATGTTTTCTTTTTCCTTTTTGCACTGTGCCAACACTTACCATTTTTATTTGTGGCTTCTTTTTTTTTTTTTAAAGGCTTTCTTTCCCCTGCAAACACCTGATGTAGTGCAGCCCACAACACAGGGAATAAATGTAGCCATTATGGACATAGCGTGCTAAACACTGCTCACTTGCTCTTATGCCAAAAAGAAAACACAGTTGCATTCATTCACAGAGAATGACCATATTCATGGCACTTGTTATGCCACTATTTTTATTTCAACCCTATAGTTAGATTCTATATTTTCAATAGTAGAAAGGGGAGAAACTTTCTCACTGGAATCTGCCTCCTAGTCCTTGGGACCACATAAAATGAAGGACATTGTCTAGTAATGATTTGAGAATAGTAAAAAAATCACAGGGTTAGAAATACAGCTTGGGTTTTACAGAAGGCTATTTGGTGCACTAGAGATAGATTATTTATACAGCTAATTATTTTATAAAAATTTTTTGGTATCCTACAAAATGGACAACTCCATTTATGAGATTAATGAATTCCCACATGTTAGTAAATACAGCATGAGTGAACTAGTAGTCTGCTACACTGGGCTCTTTTGCCTTTTGAAATCAGATGAGTGATGAGGTACCAGGGCAGACTTGTCCTGTTGCACAGATTTCATCTTCACGAAGACAAACCTGAATTAAAGGTGTAGGTGTCATACAGGTAAAGAAAAGAAACTACACAGTCCTGCTTCAATGTTTTGTTTCTACAGTGGTTTTATAAGGAATTAGGCTCATAACTCAGGCTTCTGGTGTGACTTCATTGTTTTATTTTTGTTAACATCTACCAAGAAGTGACTCTGCAATGCATGAATGACAAAATATCAAGAGCTCCAACTCTGCTCTCAGGTTATACTGGTTAAATTCCTTTGTATAACATTTTTTCAATCACAAGGTAATGTTAGCAAAACCTCAATCTATTCCTTCACAGGACCAAAAAATGCCAGGCCTTCAGTTTTTGAGTGAGACTGCATGTGTTACAGTTCAATATGTGCATGTTTGCACTACAATAGCCAGTTTTGACACAAGTGCTTCCATAGAAAAACGTGGAACTTTTAGAGAATACCTATTTATATTTCAGGATGTGGTGCAGAAATTAAGGAATCTCAGATCTCTGTCACAAAGTAATCCATTACATTTACTCCCAAAAAACAGTGACAATTTCTCCTCTGATAAACTTGAAGATGTTTTCAGCCATTTGATAAGAAGAAAACAATCTAAAAAGCAGAGCACTGTTTTGATGGTATATTACGCATTAAGTAACATACTTCGGTAATGTAGTTCTTAAACATATTTCAGCATTTTACAAAATGATAGCTTTAGAAAAGCTAATTAGAGATGATAAAAGGAAAATTTGAAAAATTGTGAAAAAATCAGTTAATATTTGTTCAAATATATGTTTTCAAATTGTACAACATTTATTTTTCAAGCTTTTTTCCCATAATATTTATTCTAAATATGCTGTATTTTTACATGCATAGTGAGAAATCAGGTGGAACATGTGTTTGTAATGAGAAAATTTTTTTTAATTTATAAAGTACTTGGAAAAGTAGCAAGAGCAGATATGGAAATTGAAATAAACCTTTAGAAAAGAACGTGAAAAATACCTCGGGTGCATGCTGTTTGTTAGCTATGGGTTTAGCTCTCTCACGGTCTGCTGTGTACTATCTGGCCTAGGAGTAAAAGAAAATATTGATACACTGCTGATATACTCTTACAGATTTAGGAAGTCTAGTAAGTCAAACAGTGAATGCTTTTTTCATAGTCCCAAAACCACAACTGTTTCCTGAGTTGTATTCATCCCTTAACAAATTAAAACTCTGATTTCATTGAAATTATAGAACAGCAAAGATTTCATCCAGTATCCACACTGACCTGTACGTTTAAAGGACTAGGAAGTTCAAGATACCTCAGGTTTTCAGTCTTTGAATACAGAAACATAAATAAAGTGAGCACCAAACTTGCTGCTTGCTTCCCAAACAGCCTGTGATCCCAGCAGTCTTCTAGCACCCGCTCACCCTGACCCCCAGATGCTTTCACATGTGCCACACAGGGCAGAGCGGACACTTCTACACAAAAAAGCAATGGCAGCACCGTTCAGGTCAACCCAGTGACAGGCTCCAAGACAAAAATCAACTGGCACAGACCCTCTGGTTGTGGCTGCTCTGCATCCACCCTCTCTCCTCCTTCCTCTCCATGCAAGTGGTCCCAAAAGTTATGAAAATACTGAGTCCTGGTGCTTTTTGTTTTAAATCACGGGGAGAGGCAGTGTGGGAGGAAGGGGAGTTTTGGCAGCCAGCAGAACACTTTACCATGTTCTGATGGGAAGGACTCGTCCAGCAAGCAAGGAAAATAGCTCACTTGTGCTGGGCCCTACCACATCAGTGTCACACAGGAAGCGTATGCGAAGGTCACAAGGAGCAGACCACTGCCCAACTGTATTTTCACAGGAGGAGATGTAAACCTGATGGACTGAAGGAACACTACACACTGGACCTTGCTGGCAGGCTGCTCATATACAATAACAAATTTGCAGTTAAAGATGAGTAAAATGAGCACAGGAGTTAAATGAGCTTCCCTTACTTCAAAGAAATTATTTCCCTTACAGTCAAATTTGGGCTTTTTCTCTCTTAGTCAGTGCTAGACTACTGCAATATCTCAGTTTTAATCCTAATTCAGCACCACAACCAGCATGATGAATTTATTTTTTTGATAATTTTTGGATTTTCCAATTAATTGGATATCAAAGCAGGGTGTGGGAGTGGAATCACACAAAAACTTGCTGTTCCAGCATTAATGTTCACTGAGTATTTTATACATCTCTGGTAAATAATTCTGTAGAACTGATACCTTTGTGAAGTCATTTCTCCCACAAGACTCCAGTAGCAGGATCTGCCATTTTCAAATGCATAATCTTGTGGATAGAACCACTTTCTCAGACTCCTGGTTATCATTGGGATTACTCACAGGAGTGATGAGGACAGAATGAAACCTTTCTCTTAAGTTGCACAAGAGTTTTAGAACATGTCTAAGGAGGAGTTTTGTATTGATAGATATAGCCAGCAGTATAGAAATATAGGTGTGTAAGCACTTGACTGCTGGGACAAGTTTCATTTCATGTAACCAACAAGGAACCATGAGGTAGACATTCCTTCTGGAAAGAGAATTTCCCAATACTTCCTTCATATTAAAAAGTCATAAATTACATTCTCCCAAAATTAATAAAAGATGGTGATTCAGAACCAACAGCCCCAAATCACACAGTGATATTATAAAAGGACCGGAGCAAAGAGTACTGAGTCAAAACCCTGTGATCCTCAAGGAAGACAGAATTAAGGTGGGGACCTGAGAAAGGGATCTTTGAGCCCCTTTACCTTTGAAACAACTGCTTCTGCTGTTTTGACCTTGGGAAAATATTTTTTATTAACTTTGACAAAGGGAGCAAGGCCAAGCAAAAGCAGACCATTCAGTTGCCTAAGAAACTTAGCATTGGCAGAAGCAGAAGCAAACCTCATAGAGCACCCATGCTCCAGCAGACATCCAAGCATGTGGCAATGCCTCTGCCCGGCTTCTGATCCAGCACACACAGAGTGCAACTGCAGCACACACCAGTCAGATGGTCTGCATATGACAAACAGCTGCAGCCCTCTCTTGACTGATTCATGTAGGTTCCTTGCTGAATACAAAGCTGGAAGCCTTTCATAGTAGCTACCAGGTGCTGCAAGGACTGGCAATGTCTGCCTTCAGCCACTCATATAATCCATACTTTTTAGTCCCAAGAAGGCAACAATGAATAAGCTGACCCAACGGGCAGGTCATGGACAAATATATGCCTCTACAAAATTACTAGCACAGTACATGTGCAAAATGAATAGATGGTGAAGAACATGACAATTTTTTTGGGAACACAAGTGTGAAAACTGATATCAGCCTTCAAGAGGGGAAAAAACCCCAGAAGTTTTTCAGATGTCTCTTGTTTAATGTCTTCCAGTGAAGCTGTAGGTGGCAGAGACGTCCTTTTGTCCTAAAAAACAGACCATTGCCAAGCTTCTGTTTTGCATGTAGAATTCATAGTTTGTCTATGTCTGGCATCTGACAGATGTTACATCTTAGTTTGATTCCTAGTATCAAATCAAACCTCCAAGTGACGACCCAGGCCCAACAGGGATTTTAGAAGGCGGCTTCTTTCTTCTGTAGCCTGGCTGAATAATCTCATACAGTAAACACCTTTCTCCTCCTTGTTAATTTATTCCAACATGCATACACCCAGAAACAAGGAAAAGGAAGCCCCTCCTTTCATGCAACAAGTTGTCCTGGAATTTGACTAAATTCAAGAGGCTTGTTACTAGGCTTAGCCAAGAAGGCCCAGAAAGGTTGTCTGGCACCTTTCTAGTCCCATTTTCTTGGGATAGGTCAGTAATACACATGAGCCTATTTACTTCACCCAGACCCTTTCACTGTATGCAGAAAGAGGCTGTCCCATGGTTCCAGGGCACCACAGGATTATCTTTACCCTGCAATAGCCATCCCACAGCTGTATGGAAATTCCGTAGAGGACTGACTATGTCTTTTATAAATAACAGGCTGCTAAACTGTTTGATTTAATCATTCAATGAAACTCTGACCATGCCTACAGTTCTTCCAGCTTTTATTTATGTCTCTTCCTACTTGTTTTTGTAAAGGAATTAACTTTATTTAGAAGTGTTTATATTTTTGCACTCTCACTTGTGAACTAAACTTGATGCACTATTTCAAGTGACTATCACTTCAAGCTGCTAAATCTATATACCAACATGTAAAAACAAATTCATATTCATATTCACTGGTGTTTCAGACACCTAGAACTCAATATGCCTCCTTTCTCTTCTTTTTTTTTTTTTTGTTCCCACAGATTTAAAATCAGTACAGAAGATTTTTGATAACAAACATCAAAAAAATAGAGGAAGATAAATAGTGGTAAACAACCATCTAGCTCACAACTGTTCTCTAAACATCTACTGAAAAGTATCAAAATATCTGTATTTGTGGTTCTTTATTCTCTGTATTTCTTTTAAACACACTAAATAATCCCTTATGAAATGAGGCTTGAGCTCCAGTTTTGAATTTGCATCAAATCTCAGTGGTATGTATGAGCTGCTAAGAGTGTAGTAAAAAGTAAATCATTATTATCATAGCAAAACCACCTCTGTCAAGGATTAGAGAAGAGGGGAAGAAAGTGTGGGCCATGGAACAAAACAGAAAGCTAGGTTGAACTTGGGAGGCAAGTGCTGTGTTCAGCATCAACTATCACAAGAAATAATTTCACAATTAATACCTGTTGTCTTAAACTAGATATGAGAAAGTTAAACATGTGAAGGCATGAATAATGATTTCAGAGAGTATATAAATTCCTTAAAGTATTCTTAATATCCTACATGCCCTACAATGCCTTTTTGTCATCGTTGCTGTTGTTTTGTTTATTTGTTGAGTTTGGTGGGGTTTTTGTTCATTTGTGGTTTTGTTTGTTTATTGTACCTCTTTATACTTGTGGTGTTATATGTTTGCATATTTGAACCTGCGGTACCTGTGTAGAGCTGTCTGAAAAACTTTCTTTCCCAGGTGTATTCAGATTAAAAGAAATAAAATTTCTCTGCACAGAGAGATAACCATATTTGTTTAGTGAAGAAATTAAATGGGAAGCAAATGCCAATACGTCAGAAGAACTGTAGAGCTGATTAACTCTATGTAGTTTTACATAGGGTAGAATGCCACGGAACAAGAACCTGTTCAAAAGCTTTCAATTAAATATATTTAACTTTATTTGAAAAAAATAACGGAAAGACCTATTTCCATTAAGTTCCTAAGGAATTATTTTTCCATTCATTTTTTGTGTAGGAATTCAGAGAGGAAGAAAATTTCATGGAAGCTTTCCCAGATAAAAAAACATGGCAGATGAGGAAATAATAGTACTGGTTTGACATAACAGACTTTTGGGGAGGCTTTACATTACAGAGGAGAAAATATTTTCTAAACTTTGGGTAAACTTTGGCAGTGTATTTGAAAATTTGTAGATACAAATTAAAACTTGAAGAGCACAGACATCAAGTCCTCAGTAAAAGAATGCAGCATTTGTGTGGGAATACACAAGACAGAGAGTGCTTTAGACCTTATTAGCATAAAAGATTTGATAAGCGAGATGCCTTGGCATATGCAAATGGAACCCTGAGATTAAACCCAGATTGCAGTTTTCCGGGAAAAGGAAATCCCATTTGGCTCTGCAAGACAAGGAATGTTATGATATGCATAAGTTTGTGTATTTGATGATCAACCCAATCTTTGTAGTAAACATTGTTAGTCTCCTGAAACAGTATATAAGTCCTTGTAAGTTCCCAATAAAATCGGATTCTGATGACCAGTCAGTCTCCCTGTCTCTCTTCATCGTCGATACATTTGGAAGAATTAAATTCTAGTATTTAAATTTATTAGTTACTAATAGGACTGTGTCACACTGCAAAAATAAGCCTTGCTTATTCTGTAACTGTACTGCATGGTTTTCTTCAGCTTCCTCTAAAGCAGCTACAAGTGCCGAGGACAGGATATGAGATGGCATGGCCCACTGGTCTGAATAATTTCTTTGAACCAATGCCAATCTCATGGTTTAATCCCAGACAGCAATTACCACACAGCCACTTGATCACTAGCCATCTGTAGGAATGGGAGAGAGAATCAAAACAGTAAAACTAAGAAAGCTTGTGGTTTCAGGTAAGTGCAACTTAAAAAGCAACAGTAAGGAAAACAACAGAAAGGAAAACAACAAAAAGACAAAAGACAAAAAATCCATTAAAAACAAACTATGCCAATAAAGGAGGGAAAACATATACATACGTTACATATACATTTAACAAAGTCCACCTTGTTTGTAAGCACTGGGGGCTCTACTAGTCAAGCTGCCCCTGTCCAATCAAAACTCTTGTGTACTCTCTAAGGGGATAACTTCCTGCATTTATTTATATATTTATGTTCCTGCATTGAACATAAAAAATAAGATGGGGAAACCAGCCTGTGTTATTAGCCTCAGGCAAAGACCCACCTGTGATACTGCTTTTGCTCAAGGACCTGAGTGACTGGTATTTCCTACGTAAGCTTGCTGAGTGACCGGTGCGACTCAATCCAGGTAGCATCAGCAGAATGGTGTTTAGAAGAAACTCTTCCTTTGGTTGTGCAGCCCAGCACTGGTAATCTCGAGGTGCCAGGAGAAGCTGGGCTTCAGTGCCCATCACTTCCACAGCAGCTTGAAACCCTATGTTGGCTTCCAGTATCTCCTTTTCAGCTAAACTACAATGGGACTCAGATCCTCTGCATGCCCAGCTCCAAAGCCCAAAGGGTCAACGTAGAGTTTCCCCTGCTATTTTCTGTCAGAGGCTCCAGGAAAGACCATTCTCTCCAGCTGCAATATATAACACCTTGTTTACCACTTAAGAATAATGAATTATCATCCACTAAGTTCATTCAAATTCTTGCTGTTGCTCAGATCTTCATGTGAAAAATTATTTTCTTCCCAGTTCCTTGAAAGAGAGGGCCAACAATCACACTGTAATTTGGAGCATGCACTTTCCAAAACCCCACAACACCTAAGAAAGCTTGTCTCCTTTTTGCTAGTTGGTGCAAACACTGCTATTATCTACTTTATCCTATGCATTGGGACATGGTTTCCATCCTGTCACCCTAGTCCCAAAAACTAGATCTACTGTGTAGACCCTTTGATATCACTTTTGTTTAGAGCAGAGTCAGACCACTTTTTCCCCGTTTTTATTTTCTAAAACCTCACCTACTGTGTTGCTCCATACAATGAGGTTATCAATATATTCCAGGTGTTCTGGAGCTTCACTCTGCTGCACCCACCATGGCAGACGGTGGGACTGTGTTTCCATCCCTGACACAGTCAGTTCCAGGTCTACTGGACATCCCTCCAAGTGAAAACCAACTGTGGCCTGCCCTCTGCTACCAGAAGGATTGAGAAAAACACATCATCAGAGTCACTGGTGGCACCACTCAGTCGGCTCTGGTTCGTGTTAATTTTGAAGCTCCAGAATGTTGGGTGTGGCAGCACTCAGAGGTGGCATTCATTCAGGCCTGATAGTCTATTCTTTGTCTCCATCTCCATTAGACTTCCACACTTGCCATATGGGGCTGTTAAGGGGTAAGCAGCTCCTGCTGATCACCCCTTGGCTCTCCAGTCAGCAAACCACCCTATGGGGAGGAGTTACAGAGTCTCAGCTGGAGCCTTATTGCCTCCCATGCACCACTGTGGCACTCGGTTCCTGCTGTTCTTCAGCCTTCAGCAACCCCATAACAGAAGAGTCCTCTGAGACACCAGCCAAGGTAGACAGGTGCTTGATTTCCTCTGCCTCCAAGGCACCTACACCAAAGGCAAATTTACCATTTTTGGTCCTTTAAATTCCCTCTTGTATGATAGTCTATGCCAACAATGCCTCTAGGCCAGTGACAATGAGTTGCTTTTGCCACTGACTCCAAATCCGGCTGACTCCAGCCTCCCTTAAAGTCAGCTGTTTGGATTCCCCTGTCACTCCAGAAATACCAGTGATCTGTCAGATCACTCCAGAAATACAGGTGGGATCTGTCCCTGCAAAGCTTGATGGCATTAGGGTATACTGCACTGCACCCGTTTCTATTAAAGCCTTGTATTCCTGTGGGGCTGCTGTACCAGACCATCAAATCCGCACAGTCTAGTAAACCTGGTTGTCCCTTTGCTCTGCCTGGCTGAAGGCAAGGCCCATCTAAATCCTGGTCATAGTATTCATTATTTGCTTGTTGTAAATACAGACCAGAAGTCTTACTTTATTAAGATCAGAAATATGACCAGCTTTTCCTATCTGTTTGGGAACTGCACACTGAAAACCGAAGCAGCAGTTTTCCTTGAAGGACACTGTTTTATGAATGTTTTTCCATGCAACTTATGTATCTATGTCTCTAGGGTCAAAGTAGATTTGCCATCCTCCTTCATGTCTTCTCCATGGTCATGCAGGAAAAACCATAGAGTGGTTTCCACTGTATCCTCTCTCTTGAGCAGAGGAATGCTTACTCCTAATTCAAAAGATACTGATCCTTACACATGGGGAGTATATCCTCTTCAAACTGTAGGAATCCCAGGGACAGTTTCTCCACAGGCAACATGCAGGCTTGGAGGGAGGAAGAGAGACTTTGTACTGACAGAGTTATCCAGCCAATTCAATCCACCTTTTGTCCCACCATGTCTTTCCAAATCATTACTGCCAATAAGTTTGCATAGCACACTCCTTTGTGTGCCTTCACTCCTAAATGTACCCCACACAGGCTGTGTACAGGACTCCATATTTTGTAGTATGATTTGATAATTGTTCATTGTCCAGGTCATCATAAATCACCCCCCAACACACCCTGAGGTACTTAAATACCACTCTCCATAGTGGACCACCTGCCTGGAAAACATATAACATATGTTATAACAAGGAAGATAACATATCTTCCTTGACATGGCTTGTTTACAGGGACATGGCATCAGAAGAATCACTAAATATCCAGTGTTCCACTTCAGGATAATTTCTGCATGCTCAGCTGAATTACACAGGCTTGTAGGTATGCACAGTTTGAGACACAGGGGAATGAAGCATTTTAGTGTTTGTGGTTAAGTAGTTGGTAATCCATGCAGACCGTGGTTAATATTTAAAGTCTAAACCAAACCACTAAAGCTGCTCATCAGACTGCAGAATTCCAGGTCAAATTACCTGAATAGGCTTAACTTTGAAGGTTGAGCTGGTTTGACGTTGGTATTGGGGAGGAAGGAAGGGAAGA
>VWYI01008124.1:3548-18449 GCA_013399455.1 Anthoscopus minutus | reverse complement strand
CAGACACAGTGACTTACAAGATATAAATAGGTACCCTTAGGAATTCTGTGACAGAATAGTAAAACAATATTCCTAAACTGCAAACAGAAAAACTACAGTCAATATGACTGAGGGCAATATAAAATCATTACTTAACCATAAGCAAGTAAACCTACCAACCATAAGCAAGTAAACCTACCAACAAAATGGTGCAAACAACAAGGCAGGTTCTAGAACAGATACTGCATGTGTTTAGAAAAGCACTCATAGTTTCCATAGTTAATATTCATGAATCAGGCAGAGAAGCTCAAGCATTCAAAAAAGCAAATCTACTGGTTGAAATAAAAGGTTAAAAAACTCCGATGCTGAGCTATTCTTTAAAAAAATATCCTGATAAGTCTCCATTTTCTTCTGTGATCTTGTCATCAGTTCAAACAAAAAGCGTAAGAAAACTGACATAGAAATGGGAAAAGAACATTTTAATTATATCATCTAACTGTGTTACTGTAAGAACACAAAGTAAATAATAAACCAAGTAATTTGTAAATAATTTAGCTAAATCATTAGGGATGTACAATGTACAGTAAACACGTGCCTATAAAGTATTTTTTAAATCACTGATACAAAGTAAGCCTTGAGCAATGAATGACAACACACTAGAACAAGAACCCACCATGTTAATCCACAAGACTGTGACAGCACTTCTTTCCGGTTACCAACAGTCTCACAAGGGGAATTTCTTTCAAGCTACACTAATTGCTACTCAAGCAAGTTATGTGTTACACATGTGAATATTCCTACAACACACATGCAAAGCTATTATCCAGTTTTCCTAAAATCTTTGGATAGTAATTACAGCAATGAAGCTCTCCAAGTCATCTGAGCACCGCACTTACTCAATCACTTTTCAGTGGAGCAATTTAGATCATCTTCACAAGTATCTTTTGTTACCTTAATGGAGATGACAGGATGCATTATTTCTAACAAACATTAAATTTTTGGCATTAGACAGAATATTGAGGAAAAGTCTCAAGGGTTAAATTTCTGAAATATTAACAGATAAGAAATCCTGTATTTCTTATAAAGTTTTGGACTTTGTGATTTAACAAATAAATAGGAAAATAAAAGAGAGAAGCATGTACCTGCTGCTTGTTCTCTCTAGAATATGGTAGCATGGTGGAAACATGGAACATAATTTCATGCCCTTGAAAAACTGTATAGATGGAACAGGTTCCAGTTGTATCATCTGCAAGGGAAGACAACATTTTAAGGAGTATGTCCTCTTAAGTTTCCTGAAGACCAAAAGACATTTCAAGTCCTTCTACCAAATCTTCTTCAGTTAGCCTTTTTTGTCTGATGCATTTTAGAAAATGTCCACACTGCATGCTTCATGTGAGTCCAAACCCAAGTTCACAACTAATCGGCATATTCACATTAAAACCTACGTCACCTTTCACCTACCCTCCTGAAATCACACCAGTCTTCAAACCAAAATGTCCTATCATGAAGCAAGTAACATGTCAGGTTATTGTTCACCTTATTCCAACTTAAAAAGAAGTTGTTCACCTCGATAATACATGCCATAACTGCATTCCATACCAGTGACTTAAGCTGACCTGACTCTTTCCTGGTGAAGCAGAGCATTTAGTACACATACGAGGAAGTCCATTTGGGGACTGTTTTGTAACTGTTTCCATATATGAAATATGCACAATATGCAATAAGAAGAAACATTCAGAATGCAGCTCCACCCCACGCCCCCTTTATTGCTTCAGATGAGCTCTTACTTTTAGTGTCTAGTCCTCCTCTGTAGCCTGACCAGCCTTTCAAAATAATTGTGTCACCCAAGAGATGCAAAAATCGTTGAAAGCTTTCACTTCCAGTTTCTATATGTGGGAGGGAGAAATGTTATCAAAAAAGCACGTACATAGTAATAGAACGTTTTAAAAATCACCAAAATAGGGAAATAGGTCCTGTTTTCAGGACACAAGCTTCAGCTAAATTAATTTCCTTTCATGTCTTGCAAGCCTACTGCCTTTTCAGAAACAGCATCCCAACCTTGCAAAACAGGCATCCTCACGTGACATTAAACAGTGACCTCTTTTGCTAACACCAATGCTGTTCAAGTGTATAGGAGAGAAAGAACTACAAGCAGTGAGTTAACAAGTCACCTCCTTCAACTGCTTCTTTTTTCTAAATATTATGTCTCACAGACTACTTCTAAAAGACAGTTTTCACTGTCTTTGAAGCTGTAGCAGTAGGCTTCCTACAGCAACTTCTTACAGAATCAGAAGGCTCTATGCTACAATTTTTCACCCAACACATGAAACCAAACAAAACAACTGTTCATATAACCATTACCTCCCGCCTTGCTTCCAGCTCTAGGCACTATCTTCCTTTTTTTATATTCAGATAAATAAAATGATTACGGAGAAGGTGAAGAACTCACCATTACTGAACATTTCATCATCTGTAAGCTGACCATCCTTAGCATAAAGGACTCCAAATTTAAAATTCACAGATCCCTGAGAAATAAAACCAAATATTATATGATAATCAGACAATCAAAGAGAAGACCTAAAAATCTGTTTCCTCTAAGGACTTTTATATATGTATCTTTGTATAATCTTTGTATACATCCTACACATCAGAACATACACTTTGTATCATCTCCTAATACATAATATTTTACCTTTATAGTATAGCCTAAAATTATGAATCTAAGTTATTATGAGATATTAAGTCAGTGCTTAAAGTTATTTTTGATGTCACGTCCTAAAAACATTAGTTTTTTACTGTAATTAGCAATTGATTTCAAAGTCATCATAAGCCTATCAAAATACAAAGCTGTAGTCACTGGACAGATCTGTGAGCTAGAACTGCTTAAGTTTATACTTGCCTCTTGCTCTTCGAGAACCAGTAAGTCCTGTAAGCAAAAACAGTATCCTCAGCACACTCGTATTAAATATTCAACAAGGATGATAGTTTTATTTGTTTTTAAGTTTTGATTTGAAATGGCCAGTTCAATGTATAAAGATATTTTAAGCGGTATTATGTATAATCATCATTATTAGCCGCTACGGGAAGAAACAAACTAGTAGTATTTATACTTAACTACTTATATTTCCAAAATATAATAAAGGAAAAGAACCGAACAAAAAAAGTCACCTCCTACCTTTTGTATCTCAGGATGAAAAATTTCTCTTGGGCTCTTCTCAAATTTATCAAGATTCATAGCACTGAAACACAAATGAAATAGTGCTTTATAGAAGGGCAAGTACAAAAATCAACACTGGACTGCCAACTGATTGCAGTGACAACCAGTTACAAAATGAATTGTTCAAAGAGCCTCTCTTAAATGGCATGTTTCCTAGAACTGCTGTTTTTTTCCTAAAATATTAACTTCCAACACTTCCTAAACTTCTTTTGTATTTTAAAAACACAAATCAGTAAGACCCCATGTGGAGATCAGGTTAAATTTATTTACTTATAAAGCACAGATCTCTACTACAGCACCCTTTACTTTGGCTTTAAAAGTAATCACCTTAAGCATTTTAGGAGGTCTCAATAAACAATTTTAAGTTCTCTCCTCTTAAATAATTCAAGGCAAGTCAAATGAAAAATGAGAAGTTCAGCATCAAATTCACAGAGCAATAATTCACAGGCAGAAAAGATATTCACATAAAAAGCAGGATCAGCTGCCTAAGTAAACAGAAATTTTTAATTAATTGCATTTTTTTCCTAACTCATACTTTGCATTTACTGTCACTTTTGTGCCCTTTTCACCCACCCTGAGCATTACAGAACTGTGCAGCATGTCATGGAGCACCAAATGCAATGTGTCTGGGGCACAGTGAACTAACACAGAGGCGAAATCCTTCCACTGTTGCTTATGTTAGATCACAGTAAAGAGATGATTTTCTTTACTTCCCATTGAAACATAATAAAACATTCCAAAGAATTTAGAAAAATGACATTTATTAATTCAACCAAAATTCTTTCAGACAGTCCCTATCTAGATTCACACCAGGTGTGAACAGGTTGAAATGTCAAAGGACTATCAATCAGGCCCGAGGGATGGCTCAAGGACCATAAAGGCAAAAAAACCAGTCAGGGAAGAGTTTTCAGTCCAAGCTGAAGCAGGCAAAAGGAGATGACTTTTATGCAACTGACTGCATGCGACACAGACCCCTGGAGTAACAAGCCTACCATTTTCCTCTGTAGAATACTGGAGCATCACAGGATGCCATAAACACCTCAGGATGTTTTAGCTACAGAGTTACAGCCCTAGCTAACGGATTACAATTTCTCCACTCTGGGATGCCTGATGAAGTACACACTTGTGGGTAGAGTGGAGAGACAGGCTGGGCTGGAAACAGAAGGTAGGAAGAGTGACTTCAATGACTGGTGGGTAGATACAGAAAATTAGGTACTTACACAGGTTGAGAATGCAGTACAGACAATTAGGAATGCTCTTTGAGCCAAATCAGCAGGAGTTTGAAGAAGGCACTTAGCTCAACTTGATGAAGAAGATGAACGGTATCTCAGCTGTTTTCAACTCACCATCTTGGCGCTCCAAAACAGAGTCCCAGCCCAGGAAATCAGATTAAAGAAGTGAGGCTCAAAGGCCTGACAGCCTCTCAGGTAAATTCAGTAGTCTAGGACCTCTCATAAACCTTGTGCAGTAGCAGGAACATCCAGATCTATCAGTAGTAACTTCACACCAAAACACATGGTGTGCTTCCAAAATTCTCCCTTCACATAGACGCTGGCAGCGTTAAGCAGTGGCCCCACTTTGATCAAAAAAGAGACATTTGTTCCTACTCTATAGAGATTACAGGTTTCAAAAACCTGGTACACACTATTTGTTAAGCAAAAGACACTTTTAATGGGTTCCTGGATAAGTTAAAACCGTTACAGAGGATCCATTTGACAACACTGTCAGCAAGAGATTTGAGAAAACATACCATGTGATCAGATTGCAAAAACTGCAGATTAAATTTGAATGAATGCTTTGAAAATCAGTGCTCTGACATTTCAGCTGCTGAAATTGTTCAAAGAAGTGGAAATAGTGTCAGGTTTGCTTTCTATTCTCTTCTACCACAGAAGAGGCAGGGCAGAGTTACAAGCATGCTCATACAAACTCTAGCTGAGAGTAGGAATTTTCTTGGCTTCACTGTGCCTAATACACCCATAATGAGACCTAGATGAAGACAATCAGCTAAACAAATAATTCTTGGCATCTTGACTGCTTGTTTCCTGGCATCTTGACTGCTTGTTTCCCTCCTGCTAGGCCCACATAATAACCACCAGTGAAAACCTGCTACTCCTTAGCCGTTTTTATTGTCTCATTTTAAAAGATATTTCTTCTCCATCACTGCAGTTCTACTTAATACCGGTTTTCCAATTAACTTGAAAATTGTCCCTCTGCTGAAGAAAAAGTGCTAAGAAATTTCTCTCCATTATAAGTTTTCACTTTGCCTGCTCATAAAACCACTTTTTGCTACCTTCAGTGATTAAGACTTGCAAAACCATTTTCAGTTTTTATGGACTTATCACGAAAGTCACAGAACAGAAGCTCTCAATTACAAGAAAAGGTATACAGGTAAATATCTAAATTGCTAACCTCTTTGTAAATACACACCTTAATATTGATTTCACTGATAATGTTTTTGTGGGACTGTAAGGGAGACACATTTTTTGAGTACCCTGCAAACAAGAAAAGCTAGAATATATTACAGGACATACCAACTTTTTCTGCATATTCAAATAGGAATATTAAGAAAAGCAATTAAGTTTAAAAAAAAAGAAAGAAAACCAAGGTAATTTTACTTACCTATATTTACTGCTTAGTTTGTTACTTAGATTTATTATTATATTTTTTATTTAGATATATTTAGTGATGCAGAGGGAAAAAAAGTCATGGGTGTTGCAAAGAGAAAAAAAGCGAACCATGCATGCCTACTGTAGAGTTGCTTGGATAAAAGACTATTATGGAACATTAAGTGGAAAAAAAGTGAAACCAGTATCAGACTAGCTTATTTTCTTACCATTTCACAAGATAATCCTAAAAGCAGTATAAAGTCATTGCCTAAACTGATCACAGGACATAATCAAGAACAATTTAGGCATCATTTCTAAAAAAAAATCAGTTGTTAGAACAATTAGAAAATATCTGACAATACAGGTTTCTGTCAAAAAGTTGACTATAATATTAATCTGCAAATTTAATTTCGTTTTATCTACTATAATAGAACTATATATGCTTACTATATAAAATGAAAATATATAATAAATACTGGAATTCTAGAGAAAAAGGAAAAAGCATATCCAAAACAAACAGAAGTCAGAACAGCAGTTAAGTATGTATTTCTTACTGTTTTTCTCCAAAGTATTGAATGGTATTGAGGAATGCGCTGATTATTTTGGTCAGACAGCACAACAGACAGAAAGAAAGGGTTCTTCTCTGCATCTGTACCTATATAATTCTGATGAACTGTTGGGAGAAAAACAAGCAACACTATCAATCGTAAGACACATCCACCCCTTCGTGTGCAGAATCAGAGAGATGTATGTAAATATATGCATTCACACATAAAGGTACATCGTTATCTGCATAAATAACTATGCACTTACATACAGACATGTAAAAAAGCCACCCCAAGAGATAAGTACAGCTTTCAAAGCCAAGAAATATTTGAAAACATTCCTTTTTGATAGCAGGGGTTTCAGTCCTTACAGACACTCATCCTCTGTTTTCAGGTTAAAAACACATGAAAGAAGGACTTGTTTCATGTCCAAGACAGAATATGTTGTAATACTAAATTAACATCATAGCTTTTTCCATATTGAAATAATAACAATTCAAACCTACATTACATTTTTACTGGTCCAAATTCCAATCCATCTGCAAAAAAATATTTACCTTTCCCTAAAAAATACTTGAAGTACCATCTTGTATGATACTCTGGGTTTTCCAAATGCACATCCGTTCTGTGCCACGTACCCGGGGTGTAGTCTGTATTCTGAAATAGTATTGGGAGACCGTTCCATTAAATGCCAAGTGAAAAAAAGGTGACTGCCAGAAGATGGCTAAGGGTCAAAAAAATATAGCCAAACCTCATTATACCAAGGAGCAAACTTTAAAACACTGAGGTCAACTTGAACATCATAGTACCAACTGCACATAGTACAACATCATAGTACCAACAGGACAGCATATATAACAGTGATGAACTAGAGACTGGGAAGTGTCATTCAGGGGTATTTTTCTCCTAACACAATCAAGTGGGCAAAAATGTTACTAAAACAAAATGCCAGAATTTTCAAAGTCCTCTTCCTTAGTAAATGACTGCAAATGCATCTTTTGTAGGTGAAAAGTAACTGAATCTGAATAATTTTTTCAGCATTCTACGAGTATTTTTGGGCACTTACCTCACCAGAGGAGCCATTTTCCACACGGAACCGTCCAGCTCTTTGAATGGCTCCATCAGCATCACTAGATATAAGCTGTAAGAGAGTTTAAGATAGACGTTCTATTTCCAAAAATAGCCATACAATCAGCAATCAAAGCTTACTATCATTTATTTTTGTTCCACACATCATAGCTCCCCACAGATAAGGGATCAGTCTAGCTATTACCAATTTGACTAAAGATTCTGAATGACTCAGTAAGAACTCTAATGAGGCATGTTGAGATGCTACATGTGGAAAATATGAAGCAAGAAAAATTAAGTATTAAACGTTTGGAAATTCAAAAGGGCAATGAGAACCTTTAAACATCTATACTCCAAAAACAACATACTTTCATAAAATGCTAGCAGAATTTTTAAGAAAAACAACCAAGAAACAAGACCATTCGTGTGAACTTACTGTGAATTTACAAGTAACTTTTTATTTTCCAACAAAAGACTTTAAGTACTAAGACTGAAAGAGCCTCTTACCAGAAAACAGTTTACTTGCTCTTTTGGATTAAAACACCACATCTTTTATGTGGCACGTATGGAAAGAAAAGAAAGGTACCAGGTGTTCTCGCAATGCGACTTCCAGCAACTAGGCCACCAATATACATACACGTTAGTAAATATACTGACCAAGAACTTTAAAATTACAGCTATAGCTACTAGAAAACTTGTGATTTCTTCCCATAGTAACACAGCTGGAGTTCATTTTCTTAACTCCTCCCCACTTCTGCTATCCTACAGTGAATTTATGCAATTTTGTTATGACCTTGTAATCAGAATACCACTGTTTTAACTGCTGCATATTCTCACAGTGGACAAAAAATTCATTGATGAGAAAAAGAAGTGCCAACTTAATCTTTGGATTTCAAGAAAATGCAGAATAACTGATAGATTCTAAGGAAACATTTTCAAAATCCTATTTCTGACTAGCTCATTTCATTTTAAGCCCTCTCCCACGTATATATAAAATTACATACGCACATATGTACACATGTGAGCATGTATACAGTTTATAACTTACATAATTGCAAGTATATCATAAAATACGACCTTAATTTCTTGCCATCTTCAGATTCTAAGAGGAAAAAAGGCTCCATTTCCATCAGGAGGTAAACACAGTATTTATATAACATTTCCTTTTCTGTTACAATGAAATATTAATTAAAAAGGTAGTAAAAAGATCTCCTATCACAGGTCTGATGTGAATCTTCAGCTCTTCAGAAGCTGCTTTATATTAGCTTACAACTTTCAAGTCCAGCTGAGAAAGCACATGTTCCAAACTAGATCCAATTCTTTTATTGAAAATGAAAGATTAGAGCTCTGCGTTATAAGCCGATAAACTGAAGGACAGGTTACGTATACTTACAAGCTCCACAGATCCGTAATGCTTTCTGCTAAACTCTCCACGTCTGCAACCCAGATCTTCAGAGACAGAGCTGGAATAGAAACCCTTCATCAGTGCACACAAGTCAACTAGCCTTACATTTCCCACAATGCTGTATCCTGCCATTAAAAAAGTATAATTTCTGCTGAACAAGATTGATAACATATAAACTCATTGCCGCAAGGAACACTTCTTACAGAACACACCATCTCTAGCAGCCATTGCAGTCTGGCTTCCACATTACTCCCAAAGGAAATGTCCATGTCCCAACTGGAAGCAAAAGCTATGATTAAATGAAATATACTTAGGCATGATGCAATCAGAGTTCCAAAACAGGAGGTGGCTCATAGCCGCGCTTGAAATGTAAACTTAATGCTTCAAAGAGGCCAACTGCACTATACGACTCAGTAAGATCACACCTAGCAGGGTGTTACGGATTTTTTCAGTAATGAGAAACAAAAGTACTTCAATTTAAGAGCATAAGGAAACAGTAGCATTTCAGAGGTTCCCCTCCATCACCTTAACAAAGATAGCAAACAAAAGAAATCCGAGAGCATGAAGTTCAAAATCCACCTGCATTACCAACCTCATACCATCATATCACATTACACATCACCTCTTCACAAACTACGTTCCAATAATTTGAAGACAAACTGTCTTGCCACAAACCACACCCTTTGCTTTCAAAAGCACTTTTCTGACAGCATTCTCAGTAATTAAAACCCAGGAGTATATCTGAGCTAATAATTAAAACCAGACTGCTTTAATATCAATATTCTCATTTGCGTCCCAAATTCAAACTTCCTAAAACATACCTAACCTTCAAACACACTAGCAGTCCTTTTAAGAAGCAGAACTATACCCAAGAGCTAATCTCTGCTTCTTCTCAACCTAACTACTTTATATCACACATCACCGGTTTTGTATCTTGTAATTAAAGCAGAATCTCACACCAACATAAACGCTACAGAGACAACCTCATAAAAACTAGGTTTCTTAGCTTCAGTTTAGGCACAGGTAAGATTCATATTACCACGCTATTTGTATAAGCGCATATACTCCCTAATGAATTCTCACCTGCATACCTTTTTGGCTCTCCATTCTCGGTTACCACCAAGATTTATACTCAACTCTATGATGTATCACATGGGCTAATTTAAAAAATACACTGTGATTAAAATCAACTGTTCAGATTAATTTTCTTCATTGAATTAAATTCTTCCTCAGTCTTGATCTATATAAGAAAAATGGTGGCTCCAGTTATGACAACTTCAGAGTAGTTTTCATCCTATTAAGAAGTGCCAGCACTGAAGAGGTTAGTTCATCAGTGCCTCAGATTAGCTGGGCTCAATAATTTAAAATTTACTTACATTGCCAAGTATTTAAGTACAGATGTGGCTTTATTCACATGAATATAACTAACCAGCTTACATGCATTTGTACAGCATCTACACAGTGTTCTCCGCCCATTTGTTTCCATTTGTCTGGAAATACAGCTACAGCTGTGTAAATCAACAGTAACGATGAAGAAGAGAGGACTAGCTTCCTCTCGTTTCAACAGAAGCTCCTAAAAAGCAGTTCTGAAAGTTAAACAACGAAGCACAATTAAACGCATTTGCTAACCTAAACGTAGACTTTTTTAGGACCCTATTGTCAAATCACAAGTTTTGTCTTTCAGAAGTTCTACTCTGGAAAGCACTTTACTCGGGGGTCGGGAGTGTAGCGGCAGAAGGGGGTGAGTTTGCAGACTGCACTCGCGTCATCAGAAGGATATAGTCTGCGTGCCCCTTCGGCTTGCAATTCTCCTTACCATCTATACGTTTACTTGTCAGTGTCGGTCAATCTGTGTTCATTTAAGACCCACAAGCACTAACGCAGCCAGCAATCGTGTAATTCCAGCGATATCCAAGCGCTACCTGCTCGCACGAGCGCAACGCTGAATTCGCGGAGAAATCGACCCCGAAGCCGCTCGCCCGACTCCGCCCACACCACCTGCAGCAGCCGAGGAAGACTGCTGCAGCTCGGGGGCTCGGGCTGCTCCACTAGCCCGAGGGCCAGCCACCGCACACCGCAGAAGCGTCCAGCGCCGCTCACCCGGGCGACCCCTCCAGCCCCCGGTCCGCGGAAGCAAACCACCGCCATCGCCGGTCAGCAGCGCGCCGCGCCCCTCCCCACCCGAGCTTAGCCCCCTCCTCCGGTACCGCTGAGTGAGGCCGAGGAACCGGGTGGACACCCCTTCGGCGCTGCTCAGCTCCATACGGGCGACCAGACGAAGGCTTCGCCTCTCTAGCGTGGCTCCCACGGCTCCGTCCCGCGCGGGAGAGGCGCCGGGAGCTCCCCGTGCACATCCCGCTACTCCGGCGCACGGCCCCGCGCGTCCGGCCCGGCCCGCCAACCACTCATACGCCGCGTCGGCCTCTGCGTCGGCCGCTGCGCCGCGGTCAGGGCCCGCCGGAAGTTGTAGTCTCGGGCTGCGAGGCACCGGTCCGTCCTGCGCCGCCGGGAACTGCAGTCCTGCGAGAGGAGCGAACGGGTCCTTCGCCCCTTTTCGGGAAGGCACCTTAGCCAGCGCTGGCCCTCCCAAATGCCGGCTTTGTAAACGTCAAGGTAAAATATAGTTTCAGACATCTGCTGAGTTTTCCATGAAAAGTACCTATTCGATATGCCTACAAGTAGCAGAAACCAGTCAGTTCCAAGACAGTTAAGTGGATAGGTCAGTTTTGCTACGGAATGCTGCTCTCAAGTCCAGATGACACTCCACAATGATTTCCGTTTACATTACATGACGGAAAGTGAGCTTGCATGGTGACTCACCTACCAGATGAAAAGCAAAGAACTACAAGACACATCTACACAGCATTGTGCTTCATACTAAGAAAAGGCAGTCATCAGAGTTTGTCACAGATCTATTATTATAATAAAGACTTTACCTAAAAGTATGAAATTAGACATGCCACAATAGCATTGTCTGTTCTACGTGGGGGTAGATTTGGTATGGGAGAAATCCTGCGCCATTCGTAATTTTTGGAGGCAGAAGCCCAAGCCCAGCCACAGGCCTCTAGACACGAACGCTGGCCCTTTTCCATAGGAAACAAAAATCACCCGCCCAGATTCCCGATGTCAGTTTGTCAGAGGCATTTGGCACTCAAAGGCAGCCAGAGTTCCAGATGGCGGCGGCTCAGGTCCGGGAGGAATCCTGCACCGGTTGTCATTTTCAGAGGCAGAAGCCCCCTCCCCATCACAGACCCCTGGACACAAATGGCAACCCTCTTACTTGAGAAACAAGACTCACCCACCCAGGTTCCCAATGTCAGTTTTTTAGAGGCCTTTGGTACTGTAAGGTCAGCCAGGATTCTAGCTAGTGGTAGCTTTGATCTGGGAGAAATCTTGCACCATTCACAATTTTTGGAGGCAGAGTGCCAGGTTTTGCCACAGACACTAGGACAAGAATTACAGTTCTTCTGCCTCCAAAGGAAAGCCTTGCACCCGTGTTTCAGGGGCAGAAGAAGGGTTGGGCAGGGCAGAGAACAGTCAGTAAGATTTTTCTCCACCTCATTCCAATATGCAGCAGCTCCAGTGATGTGCCGAGAGAAAACTCTGTAACTCACAGACTAGTTATGACAGTAGGTATGAATTTATTCAGCGCTGAGGTGCATGGGGATAACTCCTCAAAGACATGCACCCCTTGGAGGCTTATTTCTTCCCTTTTTATCCTCTACAAACTAGGGTTACATGATATGCCTAATACATTTTCTAACCCCGCCTGGCCCCGCTTTGTATTAAAATCAGTTCCAGGCCTGTTTGCAGCTGCGCACTGTTCTTTATTGATCACTCTGGTGGTCGTCTGGGGGTCTTTGGGGATGAAGCACGTAGGCATCCTCTCAGTTGAACTTTTCACCTTGTTTTGTTCTTTTGGCCATCTCCTAGAATTTGATATCCTGTTTTTTGCTTAGGGGCCCAAAGAATGCAAAGATAATTAGTACCAGGTGAGGATAACAGTGACCAGAACCCCAAAGAAGGATTTTAGGAGGCCCACTAATGTGTAACAGGCTGGTGCTTTGACCCTTGCTTTATTTTCTCTGCCTCACCAGGTGTGACCAGCTGGTTTCAGAAGGTCACCAGTGCATACGTGTGTGGGGAGCTGCTAGTCCACAGGAGCCAGGGGGGCTTCACGAGTGTTCCTTCCAGGAATTGTGGTTGTAGAATCCAGGAGGGGCTGGGGGACAGCTGCATGCTACTGGGCACAGAGCATCACTTCACAAAAACGCTCAGGGAAGACCCTCATGCCAAAGGGCAGCACTTGTACAGGCAGGGCAGCATATAGGGTCCCAGGGAGGACCTCTTTTATCTTGTCCCTATTTCCCCTTTGATCAGGTCAGTCTATCCACAGCACCCACAGAAAAGAGAGGGGTTATTAGGAGAAAAGGAGAGAGGGGTTATTAGGAGAAAAGGAGTTTAAACTGAGGGCACAACCTTCCTTTTCTATAATTGTCTGTGGTCAAGTTGTGGGGAAAGCTGCTTCCCCTGCAATTTTAATGCCCTCAATCCAAGGAAAGCATGTCTTTTTTATGCTGTTAGGGGCATTGATTGACAGGAAATCCCCATTTTCCATTATTTACTTGTTTAAATGGAAGGGGAAATCTTTGACCATGCTCTTTAATGGGTCTGAATTAAGAGTAACCCCCCCCTTTTCACTGTTCTAGGGCTTAAATTGATGGGGAAGCGCAGCTGTCCCTCCTTCTTAAGGGTTTGGATTGAGGGAAAAATCCCCCTTTTTCCATCACTGAAGAGATTTAAAGAGACAAAAACCTCTCTTTTCCCAATATTTTAGGGGATTAAATTAAAGGGGAGAACACACTTACTTGACACTGAATCATTTTAAGTAGAAGTAACTGCCCCATTTCCTCATGTTAAGGGAGTCACTTAAAGGAAGCTCTGCCTTTATCAACATTTTAAAGGCTCAAAACTGTGTTTCAGGGTACTTATACCTATGTCCTGGGACCAAATATCTCAGACAACGAGCCTAGCACATATGTAACCCTAACACCACCTAGGAGTTTTTCTTTTTGTTAGTTTTATTTATAATATAGGTAGCCCAAATTAGAGGTCCCATTGAGACTTACACCATTCATGTTGCTACTATTCTTCACCACTCTAGTCACATGTGGAGTACTACTTAGTAGTAACTAAGGGACAAATATGTAAGTTAGCAACAAATTACCCAAATTACCTAGCTATGCTACCAAAACACAAAGTTTTATTTCTTACCAGTTTTCTGCCCTTTTGCTCAAAGTAGTTGCAGCGAAAAAGCAAGCACTGTTCTTTCCCTGCAGAGTTTTCTTCTTTCCTCACCTCCAGTTTAAGTCAGATGAGCTAAATAATACAGCTCCTCAGAGGGCTTTTATACCTTGTGGGATTTGCCTCCTCCCTTTTCCCACGCATCCTGGGAACAAGAGGCGGGCAGAATCAGGGGTATATTAACCCTAACCTGTGCTAAGGGGATTCATTCTCTGGGATCAGTTGGGAAGAGAGCTTTCTTCTCATTTCAGTGAAGAGGATCATTCAGCTTATTCCAGCCTGTTTTCAGCAGTTGCTTTTTAGGCATCTAAAGCAACAAAGGCTTTGAAGACACTGTGAAGAAAATAGCATTAAACACACGGAGTATTTAAATTCAGGATTTTGGGTTGTGTATTTGGGGGTGGTTACGTGCTTTTGTAATTCTGATTTTGTTGGGGTTTTTTCTTAGGAGGAGTGCAGCTTCCAGAAATTTCCAGTTGTGTCAAATACCTGTCACGGTTTGTAAGACAGGTATCTGTCAAGGAAGGCAGGAACCTCCCTTGAAATGAAGAAAAAGAAAAATGTAAGCCCCCACCCTTTCCCTCCGAATTATTACATTTCGAAAACACGGAGCTCTCAGGCAGAGATATGGGAATAGCAATAACAGTTCTTTACTAATATATATATATATTAAGGTAAACGAACAACAATAGCTACAGTATTAACAACGGAACAGAACAGGGACCCCATCTCGGCTGAGACGGGAAAAAAGTGGAGGAGAGGCAATGCTTCAGAAAC
>VWYI01008123.1:0-15633 GCA_013399455.1 Anthoscopus minutus | reverse complement strand
AACCAGTAGCCCCTGTCATTAGACAAACTTATGCCTATCACAACATTCCTTGTCTTGCAGAGCCAAATGGGATTTCCTTTTCCCGGAAAACTGCAATCTGGGTTTAATCTCAGGGTTCCATTTGCATATGCCAAGGCATCTCGCTTATCAAATCTTTTATGCTAATAAGGTCTAAAGCACTCTCTGTCTTGTGTATTCCCACAGTATAGGAGCTCAGGACAAATGTGTTTTAAAGCATATATGTATAGGACTCTATTAATTATAAACAGAACAAGTGCAAATGAATAGACAAAATTGCATAAAGCTCTGTTTGTCACCTATTTTATTTCTTTATAACATTTATAGAGGATTTTGCAAAGCTAATTCTCAATTGTTACTTGCCATTTTGCAAATATGTTTAACATCTGCTGCATCAGGTAAATGTGTAGCTATTTACCCTTCTGAAGAGAAGGTGCTGATTACATAAAGGAGCAGGTGTATTTCCTGGGTAATGCAGCTGAAACAGAAATATTTTGTCCCAGGGGAAACTAGCCATGATGTATGAAATGTGCTGAGGATACAGGATGCAGTGCTTACTAGGAAGGTCTCAACCAATTCCCTTGCAACCTCTGTACATGAGGTAGCACCAAATGGTACCTGAATGTGCTGTAATGAAATTATTGCACTGACAACTGCAGACTCTGAGCTTTCAATGGCCAATAGCATATTTTTTTATCAGCAAGAGAAACGAAATAAACCCCTTTTTTTCTCTCTCTTTTTCACACAAACACAAAAACTTTGCATAGAACAGCACCTTCTGAAAGAAGAAATGCTCTTCTTTCCTTTGGCAAACATAGATATCCTAATTCCATGAGTGAATGCAGCAGGTCAGGAATCAGGTATGCAACTCTGTCACTGTAAAGATCATGAACCATTTCAAAATCTACCACTCTCTGCTCCTGGGCCAGTACCATCATTTGCTGTAGGTGCTCTTTGCCATATTTAATCTCAAGCTGCAGCCCACACCAAACACTCTCTGCCCGGATGTTCTTGGCTGATCAACATTCAGGTCCCAGGTCACACTAACAGCTACCACTGCATCCTTCTTCATTTCAGCTTAGCTTAGCTTTCCTTTCATCCAGACAAAATATAGCACCTTCAAGCCATATCACACATAGGCAGCCTGTCTTTGGACAAAGTTACCTCACAGTATTTACTACATAATTTGGTAGCTTAATCCTTAATGGGCTCTACTCTGGCTGCAGGCAGATTTAGTCAAAGTATGTTAATTAGCAAGCAGTCAGACCTATGAAATATTGGCCTCGTAATTATCCATTGAAAATTTTCATCCTACTGAACCGCTTTTGAGCCCATCTAAATTGCTTCCTGTCAGCCAAGAAGGGTTGCTTGAGAGGTAAGGATTGGTACAGTACAAAGAGGGTGAATCTCACTAATGAAACTCTCCCAGAGAGTAGTATGCAAATGAGATTTGTTTCATCCTTTATAGTCAGCAACTCTAAATGCTGTATGGCTGCCCCCCTCATTAGAGCAAAGGCATCATGCTGGATAAATACATTGCCCTCTATCCCTGTTGCTTCATTTCTCAGTAAAATTCACACTCTGGAAGAGCTGAGCAGTCAATATTATTCACTGAGCAATGCAGCACAGAGGAATAAGGCTCTTGCAGAGAATATAGAGACATGCTGCAGCCTTCTCATTTCTGAAAGCCAAAGTGGTTTCCAGATGTTGTGCTTGCAAACTGCTCACAATCTAGAAATTCTTGAAGGGGTTTTAGTTCAGAATGACACAAAAAGAGCGACGATATACTGCCCTGCTGTCACAGTTCAGAGTTAGGTGCTGCTCTGACTTAAATTGTGAGAGACCACAGGCTTCTGCCTGATGGAGAACTTCCTTGGTGGGTTTTAAACAGCTCTTTGATCTGAGGCTTCACAGTGTGGTACAAAGATTACCTGAAAGACACAATGATGTTACTGAAGTTTGAATGCTGTTTGATTGCTACTGAATTGTACTAGCTCCCCTTGTCTCCTGTGTCACTTAATTTGATGTTTCTCGCTCTTCCTCTCTGATATTTCAAATCACATATCACACTTTGGTAAAGGCCAGGGGTGTGGAGGGGGATGCAGGACATGGGATTGTTTTCAGCCTTTTGCAGATCCAGTGGCCTACCATAGTATTTCTCTCTTTTGCAGTGGCGCTTCCTTGGAGTTTTCCTCCATTCTTCCATCTCATTTGTACAAGTACATTCAGAGATGAGAATTCAGAAAAAAAAATATAAGAGCACAGACCTTGCAGGAGGTGAGTTTGTCATTATTCTCTTTAATGGCATTGATTTCCTTTTCATTTTCACTGTGGAAGAGAAAGGAAGAACTGTAAATAAGAGAATAATGCTACTGTCACTCTGACATACTGTAATGAACAGCACAATACAACTTGAAAGAAAAATGCAGGGAATAGTTCTGCAAAACTACCATTTCCAGGGTCATAGGTGATATATTTATGGAGTTTTAATTTTTTTTCTGGCTTATTGTGTAATGCAATCATAGAAATGTAGAACCCAAAGATGCCCAAGGGGTCCTGTAGGACAGCTCTCAGTGAGATATTTAATATCATTCTCTGAGGATAGAGGAGTTTGGCATCTCCTACACTTCTTCTGGCATGTGAGGACTGAGGCTCAGGTGCAGAAGCCCAGTTTATCAAAGTACAGGATGAGCTGCACCTACCCAGCATGTTCCTTCTGTCCCTATAGCAATTCTGGGCCCACCTGGTAAGGGCAGGCTGAGAGTACTTTGGCCCAGAAAAAAACACTACTTTGCACCAAAATGAGTCACTGTAGCCCCCCTAATCAATGAACTTTTTGGCAAGCCAGAGGCAGAGACACCATGCTGAAAACTTTTATCTACCCTATCCCTCCTTGTACCACACATACTCCCATCTCCAAACCCCCACACATCCAGTTTTCTTGCATGAGCTCAACAAAAGACACTCTATGACTATGCATGCTGCATTTACCCTAGAGAGAAACCTTTTCCTGATGTCAAAACTAAATATTCTTCTAAAGAAAATTAGATTAATTTATTCTGTTCTCTCAGCAGAAAGTAAACCATGGCATAAATTATTCGTTTCTGAGGGATCCTGTTCCATTCTCCTGTCATACTTCAAGATAAAGCCTGACCCTAAGCAATCTGAGTGATATTTTTGACATAGGACTGTCACAACATAATCCAGCAAGAGGTAAGGATAGAAAACTTTGCCATTTCTTAAAGAGAAAGCTGCTTGGAAACACCATTTTTGGGGCGATGCTGAGCTACAGAAGAGTAACTCTCAGCAGTCTTACATGGTAGGATTAGAGACAACCTGACAAGATGACTTGAAAAGCTTTATATGGTGATGAACTGTGCCAAGAAAAAGTTAGCTTGTTTTAATTGAAATATTTCCTGAAATAACTGTTTGGAGATATCTAAGTTCATCAGTGAGTCAGACACAAAAGGAATGAAGCTATTTGTACTTACTCAACCAAATTTCATTAAAAAAAAAAACAACTCTGTTGCAACTGGAGAAATGGGGCTGTGAGAGGGGCAGGGGAATAACCACCAGGTTACACTAACTAATAGTGTTTTTAAAAATTTAAACATTTTTAAATTTAAAAAAAACAAAACAACAACAAAAAAACCCAGAAAACCGTAAAACATAAAACCTTCAAATGTATTNCAACTGGAGAAATGGGGCTGTGAGAGGGGCAGGGGAATAACCACCAGGTTACACTAACTAATAGTGTTTTTAAAAATTTAAACATTTTTAAATTTAAAAAAAACAAAACAACAACAAAAAAACCCAGAAAACCGTAAAACATAAAACCTTCAAATGTATTTCTTTAATGGAAGTAGAAGCCCAGAGGATATTGTGAATTCTTCTAGATTTCAGCAGATTATCAGTCATAGTGATTTTGTCCCTCTCCTATTTAGCAATCCTATTTTACTTGATCCTGGATGCAGTTCTTTAATCCTCCTTATAGAGAAAACTTTACTGTGTTGTATGGCCAGGTCTTTCGTATTTCCATTGCTGTATTTATCTCCCCATAGATTTCTGAATGAAAATAATCAGACTATCAGCTTCTTTCCATCTGCACAGAAACAGGAAAGGTTATGAGTTTCACTGCACAAGATTCCCTTATAGTTCAGTATTTTAAATGAGGCCATTTGAAAGAGAACCAAACCTCTGAAAATGCCATAAACTTCCTTGAAGAGTATGAATTCTTCTACAAGTTAAACTTACTTGCAAGGCTGAATTTACAGTTAACTTTAGTATAGGCTTGCAACAGAGGGGGGGAGTAAATGTCATGATGCCATGCTGAGAAAGGCCTTTATATGAAAGAAAAAAAATACATATGTGAAATTCTGAAGTACTTGAAAAGTGGTGAATCTGAGCATTTGTGTCCAGAGAGGGAATTTATGTGACACGCAGATTTATCTGCCCTTATGAGGTCAAGTCTTTCATACTGGTGGCTTAACAGTAGGAGTTTAGTTTTCATGCTCACAGGAGTTTTATGACACTGGCTTTCTGAATATCTCTTTGCCTATCAAGCACTCACAGACAGGAATAAAGATCAATGTATTTTTAACTTACTTACATGGTACATTTGTTACAGATTATGCCATTTTGAATACAGACGAGAAGCCTCAGAGCAGGACTGTGAAAGAGACCTTCAGCCAAAAGATGAGTTCTGCTTATAGGAAAAGATTCACAAGAAAACTTAAATGAAGAATTGTATGCCAGACAATAAAAACATTAAAGGAAAATCACAAGGAGAAACAAGTCGACTGTACACCAAGAAATGTAAGCTGGGTATAGTCAAAGACTGTCTAAGGAGAACCTAAAGAGCTGATCTACCAGACAATCACTAGCTCTTCAATATCACTTCCCCTCTGCTTGGGTCAGACAGTGTGACTGTGGGCTACTGACCAGGCCTCTGTAGAATAAACTTTACAAACAGATGGAAATTTTTATAAATTTATGTTAGTCATCAAAGGGCAGAAAAGAGCGACCACTAAGCAGCAGCATAGCCCAGGTCCAGGGTAGTAAGGAAAGCAGGAGGAGGTGGGAGCCACAGGGATAGGAGCCTGGTGCTCTGGACAATGCTGAGCATGAAGAACATAAATAAGAAGAGCTCTGAAAACCTGATCATCACACAGAAATCCAAAGTAAGGCAGATATGTCTGAAGTCAGAGCAGCAACCTAAGGAGCTGTGACAGACTAGCTGGGCCTGACCCTAGTTTTATCAACTTGAAACATTATCTGCTTCACCAGGTCAAGGAGGCTGCACAGAATTTGCAGATCCAGTGGGAACACACCAACACAGGGAGGTACCAAGGAAACATTGCCATCTTTCCCATGCACCACAATTCAAACTTGGGTACATCTGAACTCTGAACAACTTGCATTTACAACACAAGTTACTCACACTTGCATTTCATATCCATTGGTTGCTTAATCTTTAATGCTTCTCTTAGGGAGTTTCTAGATATCAAGACTGGCGCCCTGCACATGAGAAACCTGGTACCTGGAAGATGGTACAATGTGTTTTAGAAGCAGAAGACAAGCAGCCCAGCTCCTCCTCACAGCAAAATCAACATAGCAGCACAATATTGGCAGGTGCCTTCAGTGACATGAAATTTAACTGATATAAAAATGTAACCAAATACTGTAACCGAATAGCTTGTACGTGTCTGCCAAAATCAAACTGCCTCTCACTCCTGCGAGTGAGCATCACAAGCTCCTGAACAGGAGGAGTACGACAGCACCACCTCCTGGCAGCTGAAAACGACAGAGATGTGAGAAAAAAAACAGGAGTAAGAAAAAATTTCATCTCTTTGTGGGAAATATAGCAAAGTCATGCTGTCCAAGCCCTAATGATAATATTTCCAGTTCCTATAATGGTCTTTTGGTACCAGGATATATACCTGCTCTTTGGGAGCCTTGAATGAATACAGGGCACCATGGTAGGAAGAAGGGTAATACATAAACACACCTAGACACATAAGCACAAGGTTGAAGTATCCCCAAAAACTCTCCTCACATCAAATGTTGTCATCTGAAAACCAAAGCATTCTGAAACTTTAGTGCAATGTCCTGAAAGAGGATTTGAAATGTGTATAAGCAGTCTTTGCAGTGTCTGAGTATATTTGTGCTTTACTTGCTCCTCACAGCAGTTGCAGCTGAGACTGTGGTCTCCTTACAAAAGCCAGAAAGACAATGTCAGCATTTGTCTTGAGCAGAGGAAAAGCAATTAGAAGACAAGTGCTGGAAGCTTTCTTCAAAAGGTGTTGGATCCTGTGCTTGAACATGATGGCCTCACAAAGGGCAGCATGTTGATTATCAGTGCTGTAAAAGGGCCAAAAAGCGTTCTAGCTGTTTCTTTGCACACTTGACAGTGCAAAATGATGATGTATGAGGGAAACCAGTGAGCATAAAATGCTACTTGACTCTGAAAACTCACATGGAAGAAAAAAGCAAGAAACATTTGCAATTCTAAATGAAATTATATTATTCTTATGCCAGTTCTTCAAGCTGTGAGATTACTCAAGCAGAACGGCTGGTAATCAGGAGGGCCAACTGGAAAATTGAAACCTGTTTATGTCTATGGGAAAGATAAAGGTCCTAAAACAAGATAGGAAATAAACCTTATAATTTTTAACTAAAACTGAAAATGATGGTTTGGGAAGAAATCCTGACTTCAATCTCTCAGAAAGAAGCTGCAAACTTCAGCTTTTCATGAAAGGTAAACAGCAGACTCTAAGGATCTACACAAAGGGATTCTAATTAGGAGGTCACACAATTAATTTTCTCAATCCTAAACTTCAGTGAAAGGTTCTCAAGAGACTCTTCTTTTCTTGGTCTACATAGCTCCCTTCATTTTCTTGTGGCCAAATACAACTTTTACATCAATAGGAAAGCTATTTGCAGGCATTAGCAAGGTCTAGCACCTTTTTTTTCCTGACACAGAAACAAGACCTTTATTTTAATAGTGGATTGATCTATTTGCAATTTTTAAAGGTTTTTGAAGGATAAATTCTTCTTATTCACTAAAAAGAAAGTGTTACAGGTGAATTTGGTTTTCTGGGGAGTACAGAATGGCACTCCAAGGATAGGCTTGGTCCCTCTGTTCCTCAGCTTTTGAAGTCACTTGAGTAAATCTCACTGCAGAGCTGCTGTAGGCTATCATGTTACATTCCATTAAACCTGGCAAGAGCAATGTTCAAAGCTAAATCTGACAGATCCACCTCCAAAAGTTAGGCTGTTCAGGGAAAAATTCAATATCTAAATTCCCTTGGAATCAGGAGGGCAGAATATTAGTAAGTGAGGTGAGTCACAACTTCTATGTCTCACCTACTATTCCCAAGCATACTAAATACAAGGTATATTATCTTTATCCAAAAATTAACTGAATGAGTCTGTTTTACTAACTAGAAAAAAACAGAGGAGGTGGAAACACAGCACACATACCAAAAAAAACCCCAGGTCAGCTTTTGCTGAAGTACAATACTTTTTCTACCTTCTGTTAAGGCTTAATATCTCAAAGAAATATCCAGTTCTTGACTGGACATCCAGCCCCTTTGCCAAGTTTCAGAACTTCCTCCATTGTTGATACTGAACCTTAAAATTAAGGAGTAGGGGATGGATCATGCCCAGAGCTGTCCATGGCTTCATCTCAGGTGGGCAGTTGTTGGTCACAGTGAGAACTGTAAGATAGAAAGCACCTGTATTTACCATCTGTACTAAACTTCCTCTCAAATTGTTCAGTGTTTTCAAAAGCTGGGAATGCAGTTTTCCTTTATTCTGTACAACAAGTTCTTAGGCAAACCAGAGGTTTTGTGGGACAGAGATGAGACTGCCTTCTTCATTAATATGCTCAAAGCAGACAATCATCCAGAGACCACTCCTCATTGCAGCAGATCCTTCTTTGCTATATGTGTCTTTAAACATATAATAATGTATAGCATATGTTTGAAGAAGGACAATAAGCATTCATGCTCCCAAGCTAAGGGAGTTACTCAAGTCTGTTATAAATAGCAGTATGCAAGAATTAGTATTATTCATCAGTCCTATAAAGAAGAGCAACTATGATTGTTAAAAGGCCTAGACAGATGGAAATTAATTCAGAGGAAATTCTGATGAACAAAAGCACAGATCCCAAATGTTTAGCTTACACCACTTTGGTAAGTTATAAACAAAAAATTTCTTAATGACAAGGAGACAGCTATAAACATAATGCTTATTTTCTCTTAAATGGTCCATAAAGATCAACTGAGAAGTTTGGCTTAATAAAACATGCTCAACTTTTGTAATCAAATTATATAATTCAAGATAAAAACTTTTAATTAAAAGTGCTTTATAAATTGCATTCATTATGGATGTTTGCAGTGATATATTTCTTTGCCCTCTGGAGCAATCTGTTTTCCTTAGTCACTTTTTTTTCACTTAATAAATTATCCCCATTTACACGAAATGTTAATGCCAAACTCTTTATTAATAGGATAAATATGGACTTCAGTAACAACAAATTATGTGGTGCCACTATTAAATGATCTTCCCCTTCCCAGCCTAAGTTCACTGCTCAACAGCAAGCCTGAAAATTGTTTGGCAGCTGTTTTTTTCAGCACAGCACAAGAAAGGTTTAAAGCAAAGATTTCGGGACTTACTCTTTTGCGATGGTCTAGCACAATTTAAGAATTTCCTTTGCCTGATTTTGAAACAGGACAATGAATGTTTCCCTTTGCTGCACTGGCTTTCTTCCCACAGTTCTGCAGCAAATTAGGATACACAGGAAAGCAAGCAGCAAGGTAGACTGGCTCTGTTTCTTAGCTGACAGGAACAACTTGACATTTAAACAAATTTAGGACATGAGCTCCCAAATATATTATGTTTCACACAGATTTTGGCTGCTATATCAGATGTCCCATCCTCACAGAGACAGACAGAGGCAACTCAGTGGAAATTCTACTGCTTCCACAGTAGAACTACAAATGGCAGGACATATCCAGAGATAGCAGAATGTCATGCTTTTTTTATAAAACCTTACTGAATTTTTTCACAAGAAAAAAACTTCAGGACACCGTCTTGAACATTCCCAACTCTGACACCCAGGCAGCAAGGAGAAGACCACCACCTAATGCAAAACCAGGGACAATAAAGGACACCGTCGAAGGACTAGGTTAGAACAAGTAATGGCTAAAGATCCAGAAGAAGCTACTAAATCTGAAATTAGCTAAGAAAGAGGACTGACTTCAGAGGACTGATGAAAAGACCTCAATAGATGTAGCAAAGAAGGATCTCTAACCACCAAGGGATCTTTCTCTTCAAGATGCAGAGCGTAGTTCAAATTTCCCAAACTTGGTATCAACCATGTGTTATACAGCACCTTTGAAAGGGAGCTTTTCATTGTCCTTTACTGCTGGTGAGCAGGTGATGACAATCTGATACTGCTATCAGTTATTCTGCTGCTGAAGTGACAAAGATCTCTCCAACAGAAGGCTCTGATTCTGTCAACAAATAATTGCTCATGAGAAAATTTCTGTTATTTTAGTCTGCCTTCTAAAAATCCAAGACTACACAGACATTTCTTCTGAAGAACCAGTCAGGTTGCAAAGCCAAGGATTTAAAAGTTAATGAATAGTAGAATTAAGTATTTATGGACAGCATCACTTTGTGTAAATTTGCAATGACACAGTTAATAACTACAGAAGGGGTCAGAAGAAGCCAAGGTGCAAATGTCAACACTTGGATAAATCCCTTATTTAAAGACTTACATATTTTCCAGAGTCTGGATGATTATCTAAGCATGTTTTTTAATGCTTTCAGTTGCATTTGTTGAGTGCTCATCAGCTCTGAGCATTTAACTTAAATGTATCCAGTCTAATACTAGAACATGAGACCTTTCCAGACAACGGTCATGTGAGAAAAGTCAATGGGCAAACAATGACCAGGAGTTTTGTGGCAAAGACCAGGAGACTGTCCTTCCAGGGCAGTAGCATTCCCTCCCCTAAGAATTAGTCTTTTTCCTTATTTACAGATCTCTCTACTTCCTTTCTGGCATTTCCTGTTTCTAGGTGATTTTGCAGCTCAGGGACTCTTAGGATGTTGGCCATGCTAGTGGATAAGGAAGGTATGAGGGGGAAGAGGAAACTGCTTCATAGCTGTTGCATGTTAATTCCTGGTGTGAAGGCCTTGAAGGGCTTGAAGCCCTCTGTGGCCAAACTTCTGGGGATTGTCATCACACTGGTGTGCCTTATTTGCTCCACAGAGACAATGGATGCTTTACAGCCAGTTCACAGCTGTTTACTATATTCACCCCTATGGAGAAAAAGCAGGTTGGAGAATCATCAAATTGTAGCCTGAGAAGAGAGAGAGGCAAGGATGTAAAGACCTGTGCAAAATCATGTGCTTAGTTTCCTTAAGGAGCAGGGCACTCCATCTCTTGACAGGACTGTTTCTGTCTGTCCTTGGCCTGATCTCACAGAAAAAAAGTCCCACAATTTTTTCCTCTTTACAGACATTTATTTCAATAAGAAGGGTGGGTTGACCCTGGCTGGGTGCTGTGTACAGCCATTCTGTCAGACCCCTCCCCAGCTGGACAGGAGAGAGAAAACACAATGAAACACTCATGGGTGGAGGTAAGGACAAGGAGAAATCACTCACCAGTCAGCAATTAGTAAATAGGGAAAATGGACTTCCTTGAGAGAAAAAACTGAATGTAACCACAAAGCTAATGGTTACTATCATTATGTGTTTGTTCATACCTCCTGATGACATTTTTTACCATGACGCTTAGCCTGGAATGGCAAGCATGGTAAAACATATAAATATGTATTACACGGCAGTCTGACCTAGATAAACACTATATCACTTTCATGGATACAGGATTTACAAATGTCTCTGGAGACCACAAACTTGCTGGCCTTTTGTGTTCATATCACTTGGGTCTCTCATATGTTTAATAATTCAACCATCTATTTTCTGATAGCAAAGAGCTAAGCTTGACTCACGTTTTCTTTAGTAACATGGGCCTGCAGAGCAAAGAAATGGTAACATCAGGCTCCTGTGTGGTAAATCACTTTTGTGACAGCATTTTCTTTTTGCTGTGAGCATGTGCTACACTAGCACTAATTTATCTTTTATTGAATAAGTTGAAGTGTGAATTCCAAAAATAAAACCAAAAATGTTTATTTTATGGGGAAAAATAGTGATTTTCAAATACATATACTTATTTTTGAGGATATTAGTGAGTCAATAGCATATCTAAACTTTACTAATGAATGGTATCTGTGTTATTCAAATATTTTTTCTTCTCCTCTAATAAATTAGAGGATGGAAGGGTAGGTATCTCTTCTTTGCACAAGAGGTTGATGCAACACAAAAAATATTGAACCAATAAACGTGGGTTCATTAACTTTTTTCCCCAGAGAAGCAGTATCCTTGCACTATGTTTTACATTTCATGTGCATTAACCCCCATCAAAGTGTTTCTCATAAACACATAAGTGGGTCATTTTAGTTCCACCTTAAGTAGAAGTTTGACTTGAAAGTATTTGGAAGAACACTGGTGACACCCTGTCAGTACTAACCACACCCAGAGGAATTTCATACCACAAATCAGCATCAGGGACTATGTACATTGGAGTTAAGACCAAAGAAGCAATGAACATATGTGGCCTAATAAATACTTCATAGCATTACAAACTAACAAAAATTCTTAACGCTGCTTCTGCATTTCTAGGTAGCCTTAAATGCCAACATAAGTAAGTTATCCTTTACTTTTTCAAATTATGGCCAAGTTATCCTTCACTTTTTCAAATATATGGCATACAAAAGCACAGTAGCAAGCCCTATTTTTAACATTTGCATAGGGTGTTGAAATTTTTTGCTAGGATGTGTGTGTTTAAGATTTAGACTACAATATATGTTACAGTGTTCAAAGGGCACATTCAGCTTGTGGTTTTGCAAAAGCCCTGCTTGGAGCCATACTCAAGGTTGCCTGCCTTTGACAGCTTTATGCTCATGTTATCACCATGTTCATCTTCTCTTGGGGTTTTAGCATTCTGAATGTTTATGGTATGGTGTCTTCAAATCAAAATAATGAGACACAAGCAGGTACCATCTTATATATGTTAGTGTCAGTAATTGACAGGGACTGCTTATGTGCAGACCCTCATGGCTGTAACCCCAGCAAAGAGCTTAAACTCTATATTGAACTATAACTCTAAATTTAGAACCATTATAGTCCTTCATTAATAATAGCAATACTCAGCAGTTGAGCATAGCAGTGCCTTTAATAGGGGAACCTTGAATGTGCAATGAAAGCACTAAACAAGTCACAAAACACCCTTAGGTAGTTCAGAATGATATTACCCCTTCATTTTAAAAAGGAGTTTCAAGCTGTCTTTTTATAATTTTTTTTCAGCATCTTCATCAAATGTTTGAAAAGAAAACCAGGCCTTAACTCAATTGTTAGTAGGTTTTGTGGACCATTCTGCTTCTAACATAAATGTTAAGGACATGTGGGATATCTATGATCTGGCTCCATGGAGTACAAGATTGCTTTCTGGCAAAAGATGGACATTTTCCCATTCTGTAGAGCAATATTACATCCACATCCTCAATACACACATTATTCGCTCTATACATATATGCCATATACAGTCTAAGTAAATCAGTCCTGTTATAATGAAGTCAGAGTTTCTGGTACTTGTCTGTCTCTTACAAATCCACTTCCCAGCTATCTCCCTTAGCTGAGCCAGCACCATCACCAGAGCACGGTGGTTTATGAGCTGGACTCTATTCATACACCTCCATGGCTAGACACTGCAGAGGTTTGTTGCAATTAGTGAGGCATTCAGCTTGGTTTCTTATTGCCCAGAGTGAATTACATCCTTACTGTGAGCAGAATATTGAGTGTTCAACAATACAAGATGATGGATGTCTGCAAGGAATATTTCTAAACAATTACCCTGTGTCACATGTTCCCCATTAGCATAGCAATGAGCTACTGTCTTCTAAAATAACGTGAAGGAGAAACCTGCCACAGAGATTTTCTCTTTCCTTTTATATTTAACTAATTTCAAACATGTGAGAACAAAACAGACAAAGCCACTATGACAACACATGAGTACATGCCTAAATTCACTGGAAAACAATAGAATGAGGGAAATAAGTTGAAAATAAACAGTAAAGGTACAGGTATGCTAAAAGAATGCATACGTAGCACAACAAACTGAAACTGCTGTTTTTATTGCTTTGCTTAATGTTATAGAGGAGTAATTCTACTCATATCACCTTCAAGTGAGATAAGTCATGTGTAAATCACTGGGCACTGTATTTTTAGTATTCAAAAGTGTTTTCTATCAGGATAGGATTTTTCTCTATTAAAAAATCTTTTCCTGGGAGTCTTTCTGTCTATTGTTGAAACAGTGGCTGATGACATGTCAATGAAAAGACCCTCTTTGGACAGCAGATTGTGCTTCTAAATATATAACTTTTTTATCAGAACCTGGTGGGATTTAAAAGTAGCAGTGTAACAATAATATTGCAGGTATGGAGAGAACATTCTCGTCAAACTGTTTGCAAATAAAATCCAGGAAATGAAAAGAGAAGATATGAAGGAGTGAGGGGGGAAATGCTTCCTACTCAGAGCATCTTACCAACATTTAGAAATGCTTGAGGAAGGTTATTGTACTCAGAGATGGAAGTGGAATATATCATGGCAACATTCTTTTGTTCTGTAGAACAAAACAGAGTAGCTGTTGTTTATGTGTCCTATCAGAGTCTTATACATGAAGAACAGAAAAAAAAATCATGTATTAGCTACCAGTCTGCCTTCCAATAAACCCTGAGCAAGAAAAGAAACACAACCAGGCATGTGTTAAATCAATATTCTCGATGTCCGGCAGAAAGGAAAGATAGTAAATATTTTGTTGTTGAACCAGCTGTAATTATGATAACAAAGAAAGGAATGGGACAGGGGAAAGACAGCACCAATTTTAAGGGAAATAGAAACCAGCAACTTAAAAGAATTCAGAAAAAGAAGAAAGAAACTGTGAGGCTCATGATGCATCTGCACTACATCAGCAGGCTGAATACAAGGCATACAGATCCATGCAAGGAGATTTACACAAATGCATCTGGTCCTACAGAAAAATCTCCTGTGGCTTCTAAATCCTTCTTGCCCACTGTGTGAAAAGGTGTGTTTTGCTGGGAGTACTCATGTATCCCTTCTCAGCCAGTGCTGCTAGTTGCAGAACTCCTCCGTCCCTCAAGGAGACAGGACAGAAGTTACTGCAAGCATTTACAGGATCTCTGAAAGTAGCTAGTGCTCAGCATAATTTTAACCACACCTGAGGAATCACGGGTTAAAAATATGTATTTAACAACTGCGGACAGAAGGGCTCAGGTAATAGGTCTTGCTGAATGAAAGGTTAAAACCACAAATTATTCCACTCTGTGAAATCAAAGTCTTGACAATTATTTGTCAAGGCTGCTGAGTGCCTTTTCTCTTTAAAAGGAAAGAGGTCCTTTAAAAGGACAGGTCTCTTTAGGAAAGAGTGGTTTAAAGAATAATGGAGGTTCCACTAACTTTTGAGGAAGGCAGGAGTACAAGAACACAAGTATGTGGAGACCCTGGGAGGCATCCCCTGGGTTGGGGAAACAGAGAGACTTTTCCCCCAAAAGGCTGTTGGGATCCCATTGGCTCCTTCCCCTGTTCCTATGTCCCTGTGGCAATCCCTCCCTATTCCCTGGTTGGACCCTGGTCTGTGTGCTACAGCAGACGAGGATCACCCCTGGCCTGGGCAGGAGGAGGAAGCTGAACCTGAGATATGTGGGTGCCCAGGAACTTTGAACATCTCTCCACATGGCTGAATTAAATATCTGTGAATATTATGCAAAGGCCCCTGTTGCTTTTTTACCTTGGACTTTACTAGCAAATATTCAGGCTACAACACAAGGGGTTTCTACACAGACAGCTCTGCAATAAAATTTACATAAGTGAGCAAAATCAGGAGGGAATATCAACTATATGAAAAACATGGACTTCAGTGCTTCAGACTCTTTGCTTTTCCATGTAGAAGCATGGGGGGCAGGGCTGGGAGGTTTGGATGCATTTGCATTTAAAATGTCACTGCTTCCTTTTTCAGGTGGTTTTCATACTCTATAGACTATTTTCCCTGTAAGCCAATCATCTGTGATAAAAGACACATCTTATTACCTCTACACACATGTGCACACAGTTCTTACTCTTATACATCGAAGATCCTGTCATTGATTTTTTTTCCTGAGAGCTCCCATGAGGTCAATGAAAGCTGGGAAAATGTGACCATATGTTTCAGTCTTGCCCTGGGTTGGGTAGTTACTGGCACCTTCTTTATCCAACATAAAAGCTTCTTCATCACATTTGATGTTTCAAAGATATGTTATTTTAAAGTAATTGACTGAGATAGTGATCTCTGGAATTAAGATAGGTGTAATTTGCATACACATCTGCTTTGCTATAAATTGCTGGCAAGGAAATGCAGTATCTAAACTTAAGCTGCTTTGATCATTCCCATGTTATATTTAATATGTTTAGGGAAGGGAAGGGAAGGGAAGG
>VWYI01008122.1:6392-29763 GCA_013399455.1 Anthoscopus minutus | reverse complement strand
CCCAAATTTGTCCTAAACCAGGACAATTAGTTTCACTATTTCCTTCCTAACATGCACAGAGAAGTTACAGTCTGAGTTGGGGTGCAGAGGGGTGAGCTTTTCAAAGGTTTAGAAACAGCAGACACAAGACTGACAGAGATCACCTGTGTCCTTAAGGGCAGTTCTTCATTCTTAAATTTTCATACATATTGGATGCTTGGTGCAGAAAACTTGACACTTTTATGCTTAGTTTGCTTTGGATTGCCGTAATTATACCATAATTTTCTTATATTTGAAAATTTACTCCAAGATTTTAGAATGACTTTTGAAAGAGTCTCCTGGGGAGGCTTCCTAAAAATGCTGGGCTAGCTTTCTTCTAGCAATGACTGATTAGAAAGGACTTGTGTGCTCACACAAACCCATCATACAGTAAAAAAGGAATATTGAAGCCACTTGCTGCATTATGTATTCAAAATTTCAGTGCAACTTCTTTACTTTCAAGCACTGCCAGGCAGACTTACTAGGGCAATGAAAAAAAATAATAGAATGACACTTTCCATAAACTAGCAGCCAGCAATGGTAGCAGCAAGCCACCATCCACAGTACATCTTGTTAGCCCCACAATATCACACAGGTACTTTTCTCTTCTCCTTCTAATTATTTCTGATTAGTTCTTGAATGCTACTCAGCCTCTGTCTTCCTATCACTGCAGTCACTTATATTTGGGTTGCTTTTGTCAAAACATCTCTTGAGAAGGCATAAACACATTCCAGTATCCAACTGGAAGGCTGAAGAGTAGTGGATAAAGTCAGTGCTTGGCATGTTACCTTCTGCAATGGTTAAATGCATCCTAAGCTGGCTCCCGAGCTATTTATTTTCTATTGAAGCATAAAAAACAAGCTAACACTGCAAAACCCCAGGCTCTTCTTTTAATCCTTTTTGGTTTTGGGGCAACTGCACCCTTCTCTCAGTAGAAGGACAGAAGTCCTACAGTGCTTACACTTGTGAAGGTTAGTTTTCCTCCTCTCTTGTTCAGTTCTTCCCCTGTCTCTCACACTGCTTATGAGATCTCCAGGGTTCACATTACATCTGTCTTGTCTGTGTATAGAGTCCTTGTCTAATAAAAAGGTGCCATATTATGTAGTCACTTTTCTGATAGGGCTTACTTTAATTATTAGTATAAACTGGATTTTTTTTGGTGAAAAGTGAAAAGAGCATACTTTAAAATTAACTATCATGCTAAGTAAACTAATAACTATATAGATTTCATAAGCATGGAGCCTAGAGATCAGAAGGGTCAGCACAAAAGAAATTGCTTTTCATATTTTGATTAAGTCTATTTGAAATCAGACAAGAAAAGTGCAATAAATATTGAGAGAAGAATCCAACAGAATACCACTGACTTTGCTAAATGTGAAATAAAAAATATGTAAAAATCTTGAGATCTCCAAGGAATTTACAGAAAAAACAAAACAAACCCAAACCAAACCCAACCAAAACAAAAAAACCCCAAACAAACAAACAAACAAACAAACCCTAAAACCCTAAACACAAAAACAAACCCAAAAAGCCCCTCCCAACCTCAAAACAAAACAAAAAACCCAAAGTAATTATAAAGGAAGAACTATTGTACGATAATTTGTAAAAAAAACCATCCCAGTATTAAAAATGAATGCCTTATAAGAAAATATATATTAGAATTAATATATACATTTACAAAAGTGTTCTAGAATCCTATTCCTTCAACTATTGAAAGTGCATAACAAGTAAACAAACTTTTTCTGAAGGCGTCCTCCTTGCTCTTTGGGTTTGTAGACAAAGAATTACATATAATCAAGTGTGAGTTTTCTAAAAGTTGAAGAGAGTCTAATTGGCTATGAATATACATGACAGAATTATCTCTACTGCTGATTCTTTTAATATTTCCTACAGAAAAACAGGTTGGAAGAATATTACATTTGTGAAGTTATGCTTAGAATTCCAGAAATGCCAGATTCAAACTTCAGTTTTAAACTTAGAGCAGCCTCTCTAGTTCATTTATTATACCAAAATCATTACATACAAATGGGACACCCCATCATTTACCGTCACCATAATGTCTTTGCTGTCTGTATCAAAGGCAACATGCAATGCCTGCATCCTACTACCAGGGGTAACAGCAAAATGGCAACATGTATCAAAAGAGCAAAGCTGCAATAGGCAAAAATCTTATAACCAATTTTGTTATTTTCTTTTAATATCCTTGAACATAATATCTACTAAAAACTTGTCTGTCAAAATGCTCACCACCTGCTAATACTATTTCTTCCTGTGTCTGTGAATCAGAGCTCATGGCTCTACCGGTCTCTTTCTAGAGAGAGATTTTAGGGCCTTGGGATGCGTGGTTAAGGGCTCAGGAGCATAGGTGGTATTTGCTCTCCTCTCTCCTGCCACTTACAGAGAATAATGAGAGAAGAAACAGGAAGACCACAGACCAATACCTGGCTCTGAGCTTGGTGTCATGGGCAAAACCATGGGTTCTTTGATTGTGGATTGGTTTACATGACATTAGGCCTGCTGGCCTTCACTTGTAATAAAGAAGGAAAAGAAACTTGCACAGGATTTAACAAGACACATTGAGAGAATTTTAGACTAGATTTGAAGGAGAAAGGGATAAAATGAGGCCTGCTCGAGATAAGCTTGAGGGTAGCATGACGTTGTTTGAGGGGTGGTATCCTAACAAGGTCACTTACGTGCCCATCTCAGTAGATGTAGGAAACTGAGACCATGCAACAGCAAAGACGAGAGGGCTATTGATGCATTAGAAACCACAGATGTGCCAGAGAATTGTGGCATAAGCAGCAGAGTTTCTCTCCCTGGAAAGGTGGCAAGATCAATATCCCAAATGAACTGCTTCTACACCAATGCATACGGCATGGACAGGAAATGGAGGAACTGAAAGCCACTGTGCAGCAGGCATACTATGCCATAGTCAGCATCACAGAATCATGGTAAGATGATTCAGACAACTGGAATGCTGCAAAGGAAGGCTATGAACTCTTCAGAAGGGATGAGCAAGGGAGGAGGTGGGATAGTTTGTGTGCTAGGGAATGTTTTGATTATCTACAGCTTAATAATTGTGATGATGGGGTTGAAGGTTTATGGGTAAGAATCGGGGAAGGCCAACAGAGCAGGAATACTGGTGGGTTTCTGTTACAGACCAAACAACCAAGATAAGAAGCAGATTCAATATTCTATAAGCAGCTGGGAGAAGCTTCACAAGCATTAGATCTTGTTCTTGTGAGGGACTTCAACTTAACAGATGTCTGCTGGAATCCAACAGCCCAGGAGGTTTCTGGAGTGTGTGGCAGATAACATCCTGACACAGCTGGTGAGTGAGCAATCTAGAGAATGTTTTTGCCAGAACTGTGAACAGAAAAGAACTGGTGGGTGATGTGATGGTTGGCTGCCCTGGGCACAACAATCATGAAATGACAGTTTTCAATTCTCAGAGAGAAAAGAATGGAGGTCAGAAAAACTGCTACCTTGGAATTCTGGAGGGCAGACTTTGCCCTCTTTAGGACACTGATTGACAGAAACCCTTGGGAAGTAATCCTGAAAGGCAAAAATGTCCAGGAAGGCTGGACATCACTCAAGAAGGAAATATTAGAGGCACAGGAGTAGGATGTCCCCATGTACCAAAAGACAAGGTGCCAGGGAAGAAGACCAGCCTGGCTGAACAAGGAGCTTCAGCTGGAACTTGAGAAAAAAAGAGGAGAGTTTAAGCCTTTTTAAAGAAGGGGCATGCAACTCAGGTGGACTACAAAACATGCCATGAAATTATACAGGGAGAAAACTAGAAGGTCCAAAGCCCAACTAGAACTTCATCTGATAACTGTCATAAAAGACAATGAAAAATGTTTTTATAATATATTCCCAACAATGGCAGGCTAAGAAGAATCTCCATCCCTTACTGGATGATGGGAGAAAAATAGTGACATAGGATGAGAAAAAGGCTGAGGTCCCTGATGGCACCTTTGCCTCAGCCTTTAATGGCAGGACAAGGTGTTCTGAGGATACCTGGCTGCCTGAGCTGGAAAACAGGGATGGGGAGCAGAATGAAGCTCACACAATCCAAGGGGAAAGAGTCACTGACTTGCTACACGATTTAGACACACAGGTCTATGAGACCACATGGAGTACAACCGGAGGTACTAAGGGAGCTGCTGGAAGAGCTTGCTGAGCCATTTTCCATGATTCACTAGCAGTACTGGCTACCCAGGAGGGTCCTAGCTTACTGGATTTTGACAAACATAACTCCAATCTATAAGAAGAGCTGGAAAGCGGACCTAGGGAACTATAGGCCTGTCAGCCTGACCTTGGTGTCATGGAAAGTGATGGAATAGATCATCCCAAGTCTCATCATGTAGAGACTAGAGCAACTGTAGAGCAACCAGGCAGATCAGAGACAGTCAGTATGGGTTTGTGAAAGTCAGGTACTGCTTGACCAACCCAATCTCCTTCTGTGTCAGAGTGGCATGCTTACTGGATGAGAGAAAGGCTGTGGATGTTGTCTACCTGGACTTGGTAAAGCTTCTGACACCATTTCAAAAAGCATTCTCTTGGAGAAATTGGCTTGGATTGGTGCACTGTACACTGTGAAAGCAAAATGGCCATATGGCCAGGCCCAAAGAGCGGTGGTGTGTGGGGTTCTTTCAGGACAGGGAAATATTCTGTGTGTCCCTAATTCCCACAGTGGTGGATGGAGTTACATTCAGCTGGTGGCTGGTCACCCATGGTGCTCCCCAGGGTTCAGTACTGGGGCCAGTTCTGCTTCATATTGTTATCAATGACCTGGACAGGGAATTGAGTGCACTCTATGGCACAGTATGGATGACACCAAGCTGGGTGGGAGTGTTGATCTGCTGAAGGGCAGGCAGGCTCTGCAGAGGGATTTCAACAGGCTGGATCATGGGCCAAAGCCAATCATGTGAGGTTCAACATCCTACCCTTGGCTCACAACTGCCCCAGGCAGTGCCACAGGCTTGGGACAGAGTGGCTGGGAAGCTGCCCAGAGGAAAAGGAGCTGGGGGTGCTGGTGACAGCAGCTGAACATGAGCCAGGGTATGCCCAAGTAGCTGAAAAGTCCAGTGGCATCCTGGCCTGTACCAGCAATAGTGTGGCCAGCAGGACCAGGGCAAGGATTGTCCCCCTCTACTCAGCACTTGTGAGGCCACACCTCAAGTCCAGTTCTGGGCTCCTCACTCCAATAAGGACATGAAAGTGCTGGAGCATGTCCAGAGAACAATGAAGCTGGGGAAGTGTCTGGTGCACAAGCCCTGTGAGTAGTGGCTGAGGGAGCTGAAGTTGTTTAGGTTGGAGAAAAGAAGATTCAGCATTGGAACAGGTTGCCCAGGAAGTGGTGGAGTTACCAGCTCTGCAGGAGCTTATAAGGTGTGTAAATGTGGAACCTGGGGACAAGTTTAATGGTTAACTTGACAGTGGAGTTTAATGGTTGGACTTTATGCTGTTAGAGGTCTTTTCTAAACCAGATGATTCTGTGATTCCATGTTGTTTCTATGTTGTTGCTCTACCGGAATGAATGGCTTAAGAGCACAACACTGTGAACAGTGGGTAGCCTGAAACGAAATTATTTTGGCCTTTACAGGGGGCAGTGAATCCCTCCTGTGGCAACTAATCTTCCTGTTCATGAGCAGCCAGGACCCTAGATTTTGCTCCTGGTAGATACTGTATACTCACTTTTGCAACAATTATGTTTTCGCGTATTGAACTGAAAATACCTACCCTTCCACCCCTTCCATTGCCTGGACAAGACCTGCACTCATTTTAACCCAATTCCTTCCGTTCTGTCCATAGTGAGATTATGAACATATACTTTTCAGACTACATGTCAAAATTGCTTCTGGTGTCTCTGCAGACACCAACCACAATTTACAGGTTGTACTCTCTGAATGGACATAACAGATAATAACAGTGTCATGAAATTCCTGGGTTTAAATTGTGCCTTATGAACTTGTGTAATAATTATATATGTATCAGAGAAGTAAAATATTCTTACCAAGATGCAGAATATGAGGATCCAAATATTTTGATTTGTTGGTTCTGTGCGTGACTCTGGAAAAATCTTCATACTTCTTCATGCTTCTGCTCTCCTGTCTTCAGAAACTGTCATTGTACTCCTTTGGATAACATTGTATTTGAATAGACACTGAATTTGGCAGTATGCAGCTTGCACAATCTAGATCTTACTGTTCCCCCTACACCTTGCCAAAAATAAAAGATAAAACATGCTACAGTTACTTGAAATGACTTCTAATTTGTGATACATCCATTTAATCACGGTCATTTATAAAAGCACTCATCTAAAACCTGACATTAAATTCTGTATAAGGGATGTCTAAATTCAGAAATATACTGTTGACTTTTCTTAAGAGTGATATAAAGACTGCACTTTTATCACATATATTGTATTTAGATTCTTGTGAAATGGGATCCAAATACTGAAGTGCAATAAAATTTCTGTGATTCACAAAGATTATGATAATACATTAGTCATCATGACAGTGACAGTTACTTAGTGCTTAAAAGCACCAATATACAATAAGGCCTGAAACAAGACTTGATGATCAGAGTTGGGACAGCTCACAGAAGGAGAGAACTGCAATTCAGATTCAGGATCTGCAAGAAGGACTGGCTGGGAAGGTGAGGAGGGGACATCATCTTTTATGTGAGAGAGCAGTCAGGATGAATGAGTCTCTGCCATGGGATGGCTCTCTGCTTTAGGAAGGGTGACGATGTGGCTGGGTCCCGATAGCTAGGGATTACTATGCAAATCCTAATGCGAGGAGAGGCGTTTATAAAGGGTTAGGAAAGTTGACTCTGGTGAGGGATATGGGGAGAAAAAGAAAGCTTTCTACAGGTTCATTGTTGGAGAAAAAAAAGGGGAAAATGTGGTCTCATTGCTGAGTAGTCGGGGATCTAGAAGTAAGGGACATTGGAGAAGCCAAGCATGCAATGCCTTCTTCACCTCACTCTTAAGAGATAAAGCTATTCCAATTCACTAAGACCATGGAGAAAGATTGGGATAAGGAATAGTTATCCTTGATGGAGGAGGAGCAGGTTAGAGAACATTTATTCATGAATCATTCATGAACATGGATATTCATGCATCCACAAGACCTGACAGGTTGAACATATGAGTGCTGAGTGAATTGGCCCTTGTCCTTGTAAGGCCACTCTCGAACATCTTTGAAAGGAGGAGCTTCCTGAAGACTGGAAATCAAATGCCATCCCCAGCTTCAGGAAGAGCACAAAGGATGATTCAGAAAACAACAGACTTAACATCCTCACCTCAATCCCAGGCTTAAAGGGTTACAGTGACTTGCAGAAACATCAGCTGGTGTGGAATGGTCACTACTGCTATGCTACAGGGATTGTGACTGAGCCCACTATTGTTTAACGATTTCATTAAGGGCCTAGAAGTGGTCGGACAGGAGTGCAAACTTAAAAAATTTTCAGATGATACATAACTGAGATAAGCACTGCTATTCAGATAGATCTGGGCAGGCTGGAGAAATGGGTCAACAGAAACATCAGGGGAAAATAGCAAGTCCTGCACTTGGAGGGAAATAACCCTCCATGCCACCACAGGCTGAGGACTGACCAGCTGGAAAGCAGCTTTGACCAAAAAATTATCTGGAGGGCCTGGAGGATGAGTAGATCGTGAGTCAGTAACATGCATTTACAGCAGAGGCAAACAGCTTCCTTGTCTGCATCAGGAAGAGTGTTGCCAGCAGCCAGGGAGATTTCATTCTTGCTCTCTGATCAGCCCTTTTTAGAGACACCTGGAGTGCTGTGCACAGTCCTGAGTTCTCCAGCACAAGTGAGACATGAACATATTGGAGTTAGTCCAGAAAAGGGTCACAATGACAGAGACTTCTCACTGAAGGAAAGGCTGAGAGAGCTGTTCATGAAGAAAGCTCATGGAGATCTTATCACTGTATGTAAATATCATCAGTAAAGACTGTATCAGAGTAAAGACAGAGCCAGGCTCCTCTCAGTGGTCCCTAGTGACAGCGGAAACAGCAAAAATAAAAATACACAAAAGTCCTTTCAAAAATAAGAGGAAATGTTTTTTACTGTGAGGGTGACCGATTGAAGGCTCAATGAGCGCAGTTATGAACAGGCTGCTCAGACAAGTTGTGAAGTCTCCATCCCTAGAAATACTCAAACTTAGTTGGACACACAGCCCTGAGCAACCTTATATGGCTGACACAGAACCTAGAACCTCCTGTTCTGGGCAACGCTGGGATTTTGTGTGCTTCAGGGGTGCCAACCAGCTTAGATGCTTCTACAGTTCTGGAGCTAGAACCTCAGTTAGACCCAACGGTAGCACAGCACAGTTACAGGAACAAAGACTGGACACACTGTCAATACTCTCTCAAGAATAGGTTCTGAATTTGTACTTAGAGAGTACAAAGGCACATGGAGTCTTTCATTCTATATATCACATGCTTTAAGAAAACAAGACAGCACCTGAGGAAAATAAAAAGAAAAGGGTTTAGCCTGAAGAGGGACAAAAACTGTATTTTTTTTCTGACCCTATCTTCTAATGGCAGCCTGTGCTCCTTTTTTTGACCATTCACTTTTTGCCTTGAATCTTGGCCTTTGCCTTTCCTAGTTTGCTGTTGAAGGGCACATGATGTCCAGGGCTCCTCTGTGTTGACTTACCTGCTGTGCTGCCTTGCCATGCTCCTGCCTGGCAATCCTGTGACCAGCAGCCTAGTGAGGAAGCTCTGCACTCACAGGATACCTGTGCTTACCCTGGCCCACAGTTACCCACAAGATGGTCCTGCACAGCCTGGGGTAGCTTGCTGAGGAAGCTTTTAGCAAGGAAGGATTTCACAGCTATGTTCTTCAAAGAACTGGAGCTTGTTTCACCCCTTGAGTGAAGCACCAAGATTATGGAGAAGGCTTGTTGGCAGCAATTGCACCTGCCCTGATTATGAAGCTCTCACAAATAGTATTTCTGCTCTTCCTGCCTCCTGCTGCTTTAAACAAGCATGAGGCTTGTTGTGGTTGTGGAGCCTCCTGGGGCAGGCCTTTTAGGCACTTGCAGCCCATGCTGCTTGACCACTGTTGGTGGGACAGACCTGCCTGCCTCCATTTCACAGCCATGCTGCCACCATTCATGCACACAGATAGCCTTTTTCTGTTGTAACATCAGCTTCCAGAAGTATCACAAACTCTGAAAATGAGCTGGAGAACCCCACCAAGCTGCAGTGAAGTAAATGGGACTATGTCCTTCCCAGAAAAAAAGGAGCCTGTGTGGAATGGGACGTACACTTTTTGAGTCTTTTTACATTAATTTTAGATGCTACCAAAAAGAAAAACAATTAAATCCCAAAATAGCAACAGATTTTAAGCTTTAGTATGTAACAGGTTTTGAATTTGACAGATTTGATTGTACAAATTAGTAAAGAAATGAAAATATACATAAGAGGCTCAAATAAATGTTTTCTCCAGGATCACTGCAATAGGTAAAAAACTGTACTGAAAAACTGTACATATTTATACCAAAAAAGAAGGCTATAATGTCCTTGACTATATACCACAACTCCCACTGCAAACTTGTTTTTCATGACATTGTATGTGTTTGGCTTGCTGACTCAACATACAAAGCCTTACACCACAAACAAAGGCTGTTGTTTACAGGTGCCAAGCCTACTAAAGAGTCTAGATCGGTCTACTCTAGCCCAGTCAGTGATGAAGTATCACCATTTGACTTTGGCAAAGAAGCCAAATCTATGTAAATAAGTGGATAATTTGGTTTAAAATTGTATGCTGAATTTAAATTAAGATCTACTAGGCATACGTTCTTCCGGGTGGATATTTGTATTATAGAAGGTATCTACTCTTGATCTAAATTTCATCTGCAGTATCACCCACTCATGGAGTAGGCAGTAGAGTTCTCACAAATAGTACTGTGTGCTGCATTCATTTACTACTTCATGTGTCTAGAAGCTTTTATGGAAAGGACAATGCTCACTTAGTCTTCACAGCAGTTATGAAGTCCAGCCACATTTGATGAAGGCAAGGACTTGCACTAACTCTGCTGGACACCAGTGTGCAGAAGGTGACAATTAATTACTTTATCCTTTGTCTGGAGTTGATTGATTTAATTAGAATAGATCAAGAGGATAATTCCATCCACCCATCCATGCTGTTGTCTTTGAACATAAAGAAATAATTTTAAAGCCTCATCTATAGCCAGCCAGAACACTTCTCTTATGTACCTACAAACGCCACTGCTTAGACTCAGGAATGTCTGACATTACCACACCTACAAAAGTCATCAATATGACACCATTCCCTGACATTAAAAATTTGGGGCAAAATTACTTCTGCACCAATTGTTCAAATGACTATACCAACTCTGGTTAAACAACTAAAAACCCTGAAGTCTACAATCAAAGGAATTTATTTCGGGATTAAGGCTGAAAATTTTTGCAATTTTCTGAAAAGAAATACATATTCTTGGTGACTTCTATAATCTCAGATTTCACATGGCATTTAAACAAATCTGTATTTCTTTATTTCAGATACAATGTGGCATAACATATGCCTACTAAATGTATTTTACATTTATAATATCAGATACTGAAAAACAACAAATGTCTTACACTGGCTTACTTTTACTCATTTATAGGTAAAGATGCTCTAGGAACATATCTCAAAATAATTTTATAAAATTATAAAAATAATTACTGACACTTCAGTGTATGACACTTGCTTATTAAAAAGAAAGTGAAGCCAAACTCTAAGCTACTTTAAATCACATACACACAGAATCATTAGGTTGGAAAAGACTTCTAAGATCAAGTCCAACCTTTGACCTATCACTACTTTGTCAATTCAACCATAGCACTTAGTGCCACATCCAGTAATTTCTTGAAATCCTCCAGGAATGGTGACTTCAGCAACTCCCTGGGCAGGCCATTCCAATACTTAGCAACCCTTTCAGTGAAGAAAGTCCTCCTGATGTCTGACCTGAATCTCCCTTGGCACAGCTTGAGGCTGTTTCCTCTTGTCCAGACACTTGTCACCTGGGAGAAGAGGCCAAACTGGCCTGGCTACACCTACACTCTCCTTTCAGGCAATTGTAGAGAGTGATCAGGTGTCCCTCAAGCCTCCTTTACTCCAGCCTAAACAACCCCAACTCTATCAGCTGCTCCTCACAGGACTTGTGGTCCAGACTCTTCTCCAGCTCCGTTGTTGTTCTCTGGTCTTCTTGTAGTGTGGGGACCAAAACAACACACAATTCAAGCTGTGGCCTCACAACTTGATGGTTGAGTACAGGTGGACAACCCCTGCCCTGCTCCTGCTGGCCACACTATTGCTGGTACAGGCCAGGATGCCATTGGCCTTCTTGGCCACCTGGGCACTGCTGGCTCATGTTCAGCTGCTGTCACCAGCACCCCCAGCTCCTTTTCCTCTGGGCAGCTTCCCAGCCACTCTGCCCCAGCCTGTGGCACTGCCTGGGGCTGTTGTGAGCCAAGGGCAGGACCTGGAAACCTTGGCCCATTGATCCAGCCTGTCCAGATCCCTCTGAAAAATCTTCCTGTTCTGCAGCAGATCAACACTCCCAGCCAATTTTGTGCTGTCCACAAACTTAGCAAGGGTACACCTGACACCATCGTGCAGGTCATTGATGAAGACACTATACAGAACTGTTTCTAGTACTGAGCTCTGGGCAACACCACTGGTGACCGACCACCAGCTGGATGTAGCTCTATGCACCACCACTTTCTGGGTCTGGCCACCTAGCCTGATTTTAACCCAGCAAACAGAGTATCAGTCCAAGACATGGGCTGCCAGCTTTTACAGAAAAATGCCATGGGTGACAACATCAAAGGCTCTGCTGAAGTTCAGGCAGACAATATCCACAGCTCTTCCATCATCTATTACGCAGGTCATCTAGTCATAAAAGGCCCCGTCTTTCCTAAATCCCTGTTAGCTGGGCCTGATCCTGTGATTGTCCTATGTGTGCTGAGTGATCACAACCAAGATAATCTATTCCTTAACCCTCCTCAACACTAAGGTCAGACTGACTACCCTGCAGTTCCCCAGATTCTCCTTCTGATCCTTTTTGTGGTTGAGCATCACACTGGCCAGCCTCCAGTTGACGTTGTCCCAGTTAGACAGGACTAATGGTGAAGATTTTCTTGGTGAGTTCTTCTGCCAGCTCCCTCAGTACCCTTGGATGAGTCCCATCCAATCCCATAGACATCTGAGCGTCTAAATGGCTCAGTACTTCATCCTGTTTTGCAGAAGATGTATTCTGCTCCCTGACCCCAGCTCAGGAGGTTGGTGGCCCTGAGGATAAGAGTCTTAATGTTAAAGACTGAGGCAAAGAAGACTTTAAGGATCTCAGCCTTTTCCTCATCCTTGGTGACAATGTTCTCCTCTGTGCAGAATAAAGGATGGGGATTTTTCTTGGCCTTCCTTTTGTTGAGGTATTTATAAAACCACTCTTCATTATCTTTCAGAGCAGTGGCCAGATTGAGTTCTAGTTAAGCTTTTTCCTATCTAATTTTCTTTCTACTCTGTGCTAATGACATATCCGTACTTTTCCTGAGCTACCTACTTCTTCTAAAGGTCATAAACCCTCCCTTTTTATCTCTAAGTTTCTAATTATACTAAAAATACTGATTAACATGTCAAATTTCTGGATTATCCATGGATGTGGCACTACGGCAATTTAGTTCATACTAAAGCTCATACACTGCCAAGGCAAATCTATTATACTCAGTTATAGTGCTTTGACTCCCTTCATGATGCCATCTTGATAAGTACAAACTTCATACAGCTTTTCAAACACTTTTCATGGAAGGTGCATTCCATGAGCTCACATAACATGTTTCATTTGCTAATGCAGATGCAAGAGCCTCAACTCAGTGATCAGGCTGCAACCACTTAAGTCCACCAGTGTATAGCAAGCACAGAGGTAGGAGCAGAAAGTTCTCAGTGTGTACAACTTATGCCATGCCCTGCAGTGCTTTTCATGCACATAAAAGGCTAGGTGTCACCAGTTTTACATGTGCTCTCTATGATCAGACATTACGATCAGTTCTTGCAATCTTGCCCCTTCCTTATTCCTGGAAATTATGGTATTGACCATGACTTGTGCCTCAGAATTATCAAGGGGCCACACAGGAGCCTACAGGGAATCGAGGAAAGAGCACTTGTAAAACTGAGTGGACAGAGAGCTCACATTATGATGAACGCACCAAATTGATGGTTTACCACTGATATATCATCAGGCACTGATGAGAGGACCAGCAGCTAGGACAAACAGAATTAAAGAAAATCAAGTATTTTCTATGTGGGAAAGGTATCAACTTATCCTCATCAGAACTCAGGACCTGCAGAGCAGCCTAGCAGTATAACAGAGTGCCTAGGCAACCCTAAAGTGTATGCACACCTGAGTCTCCCGCCCAGCAAAGCACCAAGGCCATCTGTTCCCATCCCCAAGGTCAAACATGCAGACTGCACAGGCAGTTGAGTCAGCAGTGGGAAAGAAGTCTCAGCTCCTCAGCTATCTGGTACAGACTGACAGAGAAATTCTGGGTACCTGAATGATTAACAAGGGAGGTGACTGTCCCCTTTATTCTGCTCTAGTGAGAATCCACCTGAAGTACTGCATCCAGCTCTGGAATCCTTGGTAAAGGGAAAACATGGACCTGTACAAGCAGGTTCAGAGGAGGGCCACAAGGCTGGAGCACCTCTGCTATCAGGAAAAGCTCAGAGATTTGGGGTTGAACAGCCTGAAGAAGAAAAGGCTCTTGGGAAATGTTATTGCACCCTTTCAGTATAACGGGGACTTATAAGAAAGATTAATACAGACCTTTTAGTAGAGCCTGTAGTGATAAGCCAAGGGTAATTGTTTTAAGTTTAAGAAGGATATACAGATTAGATATTTGAAAGAAATATTTTACAATGAGCATGGTAAACACTGCCAAAGGTTTCCCAGAGAGCTGGTGGATGACCCTGGAACCATACAAGGTAATGCTGGACACAGATCCCAGCAGCCTGATCTCATAGGAGATGTCCCTGCTCACTGCAGAGGGGCTGGACTGGATGACCTTTAAAAGTGCCTTTCACCCCAAAATATTTAAGGACTGTGATTCTGTGGCATTTCAGGATGCTAACTGAAGAAGAAAAGACAATATAAAAACCTCATATACTGTTCATGCAAACTCCAAGCGACTGACCCTATGGATCAAAACTACTTCATCTAATCCTATGCAAATTCCAAAATATAAGTAGGCATTTGGAGAACAAGTACCACATATAGCTGGAGTAAAGTTATAAAGATCACCAAGTAAGAGGGGACATTCATTCCATAAAGGGGATAAGAAGAAAATACTCAAGAGACAAGAGAATGACCTATTATGGCTATAAGATAATCAAAGATTAAGATTGTTATATGTCCTACTGTTTACCCAAAAGGTAAGTAATAACTAACTTAAGTAGAATTGTTCAGTCTTCTGTATATTTACGACAGTATCCAAAAGAATCATGCCTGGCAAGCCATTGGACATTGCAATGTCTAGATCGGCCTAAACTGCCTATCCTTTAACATAAGCATCTATACATACCTCTTCTACCCCACGTCATGAGCACTCTTGACCACTAAAACCTCAAAAATCAATGGGATTAGACTTCCAAGAAAGCAAAAGAGCTTGTTTCCTCATATAACAGCTGCCAAGACAGTTGGCTTTTCTTGATGAAAGATTTTGCAAATACAAAGCTTACACATGAGTTCAAGAGGTGACTAGAGAAGTTCACTCTTCCTTCTTATTTCGCTTGTCTAGGCATTAACTTACACTGTCTGGACCAGATACTGGATTAGATCTACCCATGGTCTGAATCAGTTTGATTGCTCTCACATATTTTACATTAGAATTCTGGATTGTTTTCATATTGTTTCATAAGATAAATAGCTACTGTGCTCTGCACAACAAGACTGACAGGAATGACTTACAGTAAGTTTCAGATATGCTACAAATGGCAGAATGTATCTGAAAACTTTTTGGAAATAAAAACAATTTATGAAAAGGAATTGAATAAAAAATGGGCAATGTTATATTGGCTAATTACGGCTTTGTAAGAAATATCCTAAACATGTAAGATTTTGTATTTTAGAAAAGTTCTGAGGGATAGCAATGTAGTTCTGTTGAAAGTAAAAACCTAAAGCATTATAAATCTAGTATTTAAAAAAAAAAAGAGAAAGAAGTAATTACTAGGAATACTCTTTCTTCCATTACAACTCTCAACATACAAATTTGCAGTAGAAGTTCCTGCATATGACACCAGTTATTTTTTTCAGAAGTGCTGAAGTTTTGAATCTGGCAACAAAAAGCTGTAATTTTCAAGGTACATGAGCAACTTCTGTCCAACCACTTTTTAGTGAAAGACTGATTATATTCTGATTATTCCTTATCCACACAGAAAGATATAAAATTACTTTGAGATATGCAGCATATTCTGCATGTAAATACAAAACACAAGGCTTTTAGCAACACAACCACTTTTAATCAACAGTGCTTTCATATTTAAACTTGGCAGGTTGTTTAATAGTGTCATTAGTTACAAAAATTCTGTGAAAGAACTGAATGTTTTAGTGATTGTCTTGCAGCGAATAACTGTTGAGTAACTTTTAAAAAAAGACTTCATCAAAAATAAAGATGAGACACATATTCTTTGATAAAGATCAAATTGAAAAAATGTTGGGATACAAATTGGCAGAAATGTATTTGAATCTATATGAAACAGATTCCAGTAGGTCCTGACTGATCTAAATGGGTGTCTCTGCAAATTAGCTTCATAGATGGAAGCATCAAAATATTGAAGTGATTAAATAATCTTCCTGCAACAAAACTAGCTACTTCCCTTTGACAAAAAAATTGATCGTTTTCTGAAATGTTGCTATAGATTAGAATATTTTCAAATATACTGGCTCAGGGAAGATGTAGACTGATATTTATATGTATATTTTAAATTTCTGCCAAGGCCTTGATTTGTTCTTTCCACACAGATAAACACACAAAATTCTATGATTTCAGGAAGAAAATCAACAGCCCTGTTCTTTTATCCTCCAACTTTACTGCATTCACCACAGCTCACCCTTCTAAGGTTGTCAAGCACGTAACAATGCAAGTGGCAATTGACACAATGGAAAATATCCAGAATTAAAATACTTAAGGTCAATGCTTTCTTTAGCAACATAGATGACATGAAAGTTGCTAAACCTTTACCATGGAATTAGGTCACATCACTCTAGCAACAATTTTCTGGTAAAACTACTCAGTATCAAACACTTCTATTTGATTTTCACCCTGTTCATATGAAATTTGAAATTCTATGAAACATAAATCATAAAACCTTCCCATGTACAAGCTAAATGAAAGTACCTGTATTTGCTAGATAGAATCAAATATGCTTATCAAAATATTTTACCTTTAATTGAATTAATTTAGTGCATTGCTATATCTTTTTTTATGAAATTACATTTCTAATAGTTGTATCTCATTTTCAAGTTTTTGAAAAGGCTGCTTATGTAAATGAGTGTATGCTCTTAAACTGCCCAAACATCCAATGAGGTTGAAGATGTCAGCTGAAGTTACTAGTTTAGCAACTCATGAAAATTAGGTTCCACAGTAGAAGTATCAAGACATATCCTAAGACATATCCTCAGCTGTAGAAGTACTTTAAGTGGTTTTATTAATTCAAGATTGCTCTGTTATAGACTTCAATCTTCATCAGCCAAGATCTTGTTTGTATATATTTAACCCTATTTCCCAGTATTTTCAGTAAATAGTTGCTAAAGCTTAAGATGGTTACACAGGGCCCTGAAAATCAGAATAAATCTACAAATGTAAGAGCTGTATGTTTCTGCAGGGACTGGTGGAGTAGAGCTGGTTAGGCCATTCCACACAAATGTCGGGTGCTTTTGGCAGGAGGTGTAAGATATGACTGGTAAACCACACCTTGGCAGAACACATGAAGTCACAGACCAGTAGGTAGGTCAAAAGGGAACTTCACGGTTTTACATGGGTAATAGAAAAGCATTACTCGCGAGGCAGACTGCTGCAACTGTGTGTAAAGCTTCAGAGATATTTTAGTAAAGGTTAGTATAGGGCTGCAGATGGGGATGCACAGCGACTATCAGGAGACATATAGCAGCAAGTAGATGTAGGGGCACTATACAACTCTATACCTCAAAGTCAACTACCCACTGGAAGAACTTCTTTACCTTGAGAGCGGCAAAGCACTGTGACAGGCTGCCCACCGAGGTTCTGGAGTTCTCCTTTCTGAAGACATTCAAAACCCACGAGCACATGTTCCTGTGTAACCTGGCCTGGTGTGACCCTGCCTTGGCACAAGAGGCTGGACTAGATGATCTCCAGAGGTTCCTTCCAACCCTCTAACACTAGGAAGGAGCAGACACAGCCTGTCAGGAAAGCATCCCGTTATCACACGTAGTGGTAACCTCCCTGGAAGTGTTTAAGGAAAGACTGGACTGGCACTCACTGCCGTGTCTAGACGACATACTGGTGTATGGTCACATATTATAATCGGCGATCTTAGAGGTCTTTTCCAACCCAACTGATTCTGTGACTGGGGGTGCCAGCTGAGACAACGGCCCAACCTAGGCACTCAGGCTGGAAGGCCACGTGGACTGAAAGCAGCCACCGGGCACTCCGGGGCTTTGGCTCGGCCCCCCCCAGAAGTCCAGGGTCAGCAGGACTGCCGCGAGGCCACCGGGGAATCGGCGGGACAGGAAAGACGCCAAGCATGGTGGCCGCCTCGCTTCTCCTTCCATCGCCGCTTGTCACGAAGACCCACTCCTCTTCATCCTCCTCCTCTTCTTCCCCCCCTGGAAAATGGCGCCCCTTCCGGGGCGCTCGGCCGCGCCGCCGCCCCCGCCTCCCTCCGTCCGCTCGTCGGTCCCTCCCTCCCGCTCCCGCTCTCCTTTTGTGAGTTATAGCAACCGTTGCCTTGTGAGTCGAGCGCCATAGTCACCGTAGTCCTGGCGACTGTTACCCATCAACAACAGCCGCTCCGCTCCCGCTCCTGCTCCTCCTCCTCCTGCCGCTGCTCCGCACCCCCTGCCTCACCGTCACCCACCACAACAACAACAACAACAACCGCAGCCGCCGCCAGCAGCAGCAGCGACAGCGGGAGCGCCGCCGCAGCCCGCCCCGGCACAGGTGAATGCGCTCGGCGGGCGCACCCCGGCCCTCCCTCCTCCTTCTCTGCGCGGCATCCGGGCCTGGGCTGCGCCCTCGGGTTGCGCCCGTGCTCGCGGGGCGGCGAGGGGACGCGGGGCTCCCCGCCGACCCCCTGTGGCCCTGCCGGGAGCGCTGTGCGGTGGAGGAGAGGGGGTCGTGGGGCATGGACGGGGGAGTCGGGCGGGGAACGGGGCCGGCCGCCGTGCGGGCTGAGGAGGAGGAGGAGGAGGAGAGGCTGGGCGATGCCGCGGACGCAGGCACGCTGCGGGACCTCCAGGACAATCGCTGGGATGCGGTGGGTGCGCGTCTGAGTTGGGTCTCGTTTGTACGGGTCGGGAGATGGAGAAATCGAGGGACGCGCTGCGGCTGCAGTCAAAGGTTAATGGCTTTAAACCTGGAAAAAGCCATAGGATTGGGAGGAAGGATGCAACCGGAGATGGATCCTGTAGGACAGCACGAGTAGGGGTTGGTTTCCCCCTTTCACTTACAGGGGCCTTGTTCTGATTTGATGTAACTACCAAGTGACTAAATATTGGAGGTTTTCGTGAACTTGCTGTATCTTTTAATGATACTCTCGTGCTATCGATCATATCAACCCTGGGGTTTTTTGTGCTCTCTCTGTGTAATTTTTTCTTTTATTCATAAAGAATATTGAGGTTTATTTTTGTGCAAGCTATATTTTCTTTGTTTTGTGAAGTGGGGTTTTGTTTATTCAATGCCCCCTCCAATAAATGCACAGAGTAGCAGGTTGTTTTGGGTTTTTTTCTTATTGCCTTCCTTTTGCAGGGAATTGTTTTTAAATTATGCTTTCATACTGATATTGTAGTATGAAACAGTGCATGCGTAGGTCTAGTTTATTGCACAGTGAGTTATGTTCATGTGGAGAGAATCCATTTGTTTCCTTAAACTCTCCACGGTGAAGGAAATTCAAGATACTGGCTGCAGGTTTCAGTGCTAAGCAGCAAAGAAAGGAGAAAAATAATAGTATGGAAAAGAAGTTGTGTGATTTTGCTAGTGGTGCTGCTTTTCAAGAATACTTCTGTGAAAGAGGGAAGGGGCAGCTGTTCACCCCTCCCAGAGATGTAGTAGGAGTCATGTTACTAATGAATATGGTTTGTTTTTTATTTTCAATCCAAGATGCTTGCTTTCTTCATCCTTTTTGTGATTGCTTATTAAGATCTAAAGATTTGTGTTGTCATTGATGTCAAATCATACTTCATATACTTTCTGAATTCTTTGCATGCAGTGAATTTTTGGCATCTTTTATGGCAATGAAACATTTAACATTTAGCATTTCCATACCCAGTTGCACTCTACCCTTTGACTTGTCAAATCATGCATTATTTTGGCAGGCTTTATTCTTTCTGAAGGAGTGACTTGTTTATTTCCTTATTTACTTAGTAAAATAGTTAGGAAAAAAAAAGAATGTTCTTGTTTTTAATCTAAACTCTACATTTAATTGTATATACCCATTTTCCATTTTTATATCCTTAGATATCTAGTGTAAGATACGTGATTTGTCTCACATTGGAACTACCAATGAGTGTGACTGGGGCAATTTTTTCAAGCAGGTATTAACTACAGAATCTGCTAAGTAGTTAGTACACTGTTTCGTATTGACAATTCCTTAAGGTAAGGTGTATTGGATCCTTCTTTTTTTTGTGTGTGTGCGCTTTAATATTTCATAATTCACAAGAACTCAGTAAATAAAATGTCTTATCATCAACTTTTAATTTTTTTACTCTAAGATGAAACTACTGCTTGCTAATTTTGTAGTTCCTGGTGTAAATGAGTTCTAAGTACATTAAGAATTTTCAGTGGGACTTCTAGTACAGTATCAGTTATATGGCACATCTAAGTCTTTATGAATTTGTTGTGAATCTCTGTGACTCATTGGTTTTGAAATAATTCGTGGCATCTACTGTTGTTGAAAAGAGAAGATGTCATTTCTGCACCATACCTTTCTTCAGTAGCTCTCCTAGATCAGGACAGAATACTGCTCAGGATGGGATCATTTCTGGGTGTGAAATCTGTCCTTGCAGAGCATGTATCCAGCATGGTATCAAAGGAAAGGTTAGCAAAGGAAAGTGTGTGCCTGTGTGAGACAGAATTCCTGTTCTAGCTCTGTGCAGTGATGTATTCAGGTGTTTCTTAAAAATCATGTTAGAAGCACATGTGTTTGTCTAAAACCAAAGACCTTTCCAGTACTATTTGGCTGCATTTTCCTTAGGCAGTGACTACAATTAGTAAAATAATAAAACAGGTCTAATCACTGCTTTTAATATTATGGACTTAACTGAGAAAAGTATTGACTCTATATTCTTTCTGAGATAATGCAGTGACCACAGATGAGATCCACATTATGCATTTTGATTCCCTAATGCCCTCAGCTAACAAAATAGTTGGTGTTTGTGATGCTAACCAGTGTTTGAAAATGACATGGCTTGTGATTTTCCTTTACTTATTTATTTATTTTAAATTAATTGGCTTTCATGACTTACAGAGTGTGACTATCTAATTTTGTTTCAGCCTATCCAAACAAAACAGTCAGTATCAGGTGCTCTGTTGTGCTGCTAGTAAGTTAACCTACACTATGATACTTTGGAGAAATCCTTTCAGTGAAGTAGCGTAGGTAAATGCAGTTGGCATCAGAGACACCGTTAAAAGCTGTTAAATATTTTAAAGTCATGGTGTTTTTTCAGATAATTAGGTTCAGCTTTGTTAGCACTATCCCATTTTTTGTTCCTGCCTGACTTTATAGTTTGTTAATAAAAACTGCCTAGAGAAAAATGTTGTACTTTATTTCCATTTACTAAACTTTTGAGAGGTCAGGCTGCTTTTGTTTTCTTCTCTTACTTGAAATGTAAGCTAGTGTCTAAAATGCAATAGTACTTTATTGTAGCTCCTTTTAGTGTTGTAGCTAGTGTTTCTCATTTTCATGCTTTACTTTGAAAGGCTTTCATCCCTCTGAAAATATTCTAGATCAGTAGTATTTTTTACCTGCAGTCTTCAACATCTTACCTTCTTTGGGTATGTGTCATGCAGAATGCTTAAAAAATGAATAGGCTTTAAAAATGTATATGACTATTAAAATTGTTTTTAAAAATCATTGTTAGTTGAAAAGACATGTGGCTGCTGTGCAATACAGAATAAAAAATAAGCTTTCAGTAGCAATGTGGTGTCCTTTTACTTGGAGTTCCATTTCAAAATTGAGCTCTCTGTCAAATTTATGGACTAGAATACAAAAAGAAGGTTTTGAAATTATCAATGAAAATGCCTTTTTTGTTTAATAAGAGTTAGGGCTGAAAACTTAATGAGGCTTTTAATATGAGTAACTAATGTTTAAGACCTTTTATTTCAATTAACCACAAGTTTATTATCTATGTATTTTGCCTACAGTTGGTTGTCAATCAAAACAATACTTCTCTTTTTCTCACAGATGCTATGCATACCCATATTTTGGAAATTTAAGGATCCATATATATACTGATTTGGCTAAATCTAGTTTGTTAGGGACAGATGGCTGATTTAAACAGGTGTCACTTTCATTACTTGTGCCTTGTGTTGAAACTTCCAGAGGTTTACAAAAGAGCTTCCTAAAGTAGATGGTGATCTCCACTTCTGTGATTAGAAAAATGTACTTTTGTAGGAAATTATTTTCCGAGTGACTAGGTGTATTTTAATATTTTGATGTGTCATATTAGAGTTTTTCCTGTAATAGTTTAAACGTCATAGCAGAGTTCGAAGTGTTTCATACAGTACAGTAATTAAAAAATTTCTTTTCTGATTGGACTTTTAAAGGAGATGAGATTATTTTGGTGTGAAATTAGGAGCTTGAGTGTGTGGATTGCTGTAGACCTGATAACTGTTATTCTTGCAAGACCAAGAGCATATATGTTGCTTGGTGTAACATTTTGTTTCACTAGCTTATCTTTTCTACTTAAAGATTATTTAATTTTGGAATATTTTGGAATATTTTAATAAAAAGTAATTACTATTTAGAACACAAGATTAGTTTAAAACTAATGTATGTTTTTTTCTGGCACTCTGCTGTATTAGCACATCTGAAGGCTTCTTTTAAAAATTTTCTTTTAATTTTTTTTTACTCAGTAATTATAATTTCCTCAGTTACAAAACATTTTAATAAGAAAGAATGAAATTGAAGTTGGTGTTCTAATAATTTTTTGTAATTTTTGTTTCTAAGGATTCCTTTTTTCTTTTTTTTTTACATTGACTTTTTTTATCACAATGACTGGTGTTTATTGTTAGTTGTTTTCTTTCTAGCAGATGCACCAGAGGGTGCTATGCTATTTGAAATACAAAAAGGAAAGAAAATCCTAAAAGTTTGTTCATTGAAATGCATTGATAATGCATATGAGGCTTGAATAAACATTAGTGAAATTTTCACACTTTCTTTTCAGTGTAGTGCAATACAGCAAACTTACTATTTTGACAATATTACATTAAAAATCATAGAAGAAATTGGCTGTTCTGGATCTGATTAGTCTGTGTGTAGATTCACATACTTAAAATGCAATTTCTGTTCATCAAAAGAAAACAAATATTTATATGTAAATTGTGTCTATTTCACATATAGCTGAAACTATATAAGCCATATACTTATTGAAGTACTGAGCTTATCTGAGACACACATGCATTTTGGAGTGACCTTTAGTGTATGTTATATTTTTCATTTATAAGTCTATATTCACAATTTATGTGGCTAATTTGCTCATATGTGAACAATTTTTTTAAAATGCATTGCTGTATATAGAACTTTTTTCCTTTCTCACTAGATCTCTTTGTAGATGAAACTGAGGCTGGCACAGTGGGTGTGTACTTATGTATTGCAAAAGGGACAGGATATTTTTCTCCATCAATCATTAGTTCTGGGAAAGAGAGCCACCACCCCCCCCCCCCCTCACCCCCTCCCCCTCAAAATGAAAAAAGAAAAGCCAAAACCAGCCCCTGCCTCTACATAAGTACCATTATATTTCATTTCAGAAAATTCTCTATGGATATATGAACCTGTCAGATTAGAAATTACTTGTGGTAACCTCTGTAGTTTAGTAATATCTATTTTTTTTATCATATCC
>VWYI01008120.1:7297-26517 GCA_013399455.1 Anthoscopus minutus | reverse complement strand
GGTCCCCGCCGAGGGTCCTGGCTGAGGATCCCCGCCGAGGGTCCCCGCCGAGGGTCCCGGCCGAGGGTCCCCGCCGAGGGTTCCGGCCGAGGGTCGCCGCCGAGGGGCCCGGCCGAGGGTCCCCGCCGAGGGTCCTGGCTGAGGATCCCCGCCGAGGGTCCCCGCCGAGGGTCCCGGCCGAGGGTCCCCGCCGAGGGTCCTGGCTGAGGATCCCCGCCGAGGGTTCCGGCCGAGGGTCCCCGCCGAGGGTCCTGGCTGAGGATCCCCGCCGAGGGTCCCGGCCGAGGGTCCGGTGGATGCCACCCGCCGCTGTTCCGGCTCCCTGTTCCGGCTGCCTCTTTCGGCTCCTCTGTGCTTTTTTCCGCTGCAAATGATCCGGGGGCTTCACCGCCGCGCGGTACTGGCGGGGATGCGGGTGATGCTCTGCCGGGATCCCGCTGTTCCAGCCGGGCTCCGGGTGCGGCACGGAGCGAGGCCGGCTCCTTTTCCAGCGGGGATGCCGCGGGGAAGAGGCGCGGAGCGGCAGCGGCTCCGGGGGTGGCGGAGCGGGGCCGTGGGACAGCCGGGGGCTGAACCCCGTTTTCGGGAGGTTTTTGGGGCGGTGGGTGCGTGGCAGCCGGGGCAGAGCTCCCTGTGTGTGTCCCGGTGCCCGCGGGCCGTGCGCTCCCGCAGCCCCGAGCGCGTCGCTTCGCCCCCGCTCTCTCCAGCGGGCGAGGAGCGGAAGAAATCCGGGATTTGCTGGGAAAAAGCGACGCGAGCCCCTCCGTGTCACCTCCCCGACTCTCCCTCCTCTTTTCCCGCAGCCTTCCCGCTGCAGGCTCGGTCCCGAGCACCGGGAAGCGCCCGGGAGGTCCCGGCCGGAGGAGGATGCGGCACTTCGGGGTGAGACTTTGGATCGGGGAAAAAGGGAGGGTGACCACCAAAATCTCCCCCGTCAGTTTAAGTTGCCCCTTTCCGAGCCAGCCCTGCTCTTCAAGCATTTATTTGGCGCATTTGATTCTAATTATCCGCGGAATTCAGCCTTCTAATTGCGACTGGGGAGGGGGATGAGGGGGAATAAAAGCAGCTCCCGAAATTCCAGTTTTATCCGCTGCTTCCCTCTGGAAAAATAGAGGGCCACGTATAAGATTAACAGGGGAAAAGATAAGAAATTAGGCTTCAAGCATTGCAGTGTTTAAAAAGTACCAGGAACATGGTGTTTTCTCTTTAATTACTGTGATGTGTAATAAATAAATGGCATGCTTTGAATTTAAATGCGTTTAAATGTGCCTGAACATCCGTCTGTCTTCTATATGAAAAACCATTTATTCTCTCAAATGGCAAAGCAGGATTGAATTTAATTTTAAAAAGAAACCCAAACTGTAATTTTTCCAGTTTTCAGCTTTCCATTTGCAGAGTTGCTCCCTGATATATTTTAAATACAATTTTCAAAGCGTTTTTTAAAAAAAGAAAAAGTTAAGGCTCAAGGTGAACTAAATACTAATGAGGAATCATTTAAATTTTCTCCTAAAACTTAATGAGATTGGGGATGAGTTTATGTTTCCCTGCTCTGTGGATTGGTGACTTTGCAGTGCTGCTGGACACTTGGGAAAATCTTTTTTTTCCCCCTCTCCTGTGACACATAATTAATGTATGTTCCTATAAATCCTGTCCCACTGGGCAATTTACCTTGACTCACAGAATTCCAGTGTTTCATCCGTTTTAGCTGGGGTGAGTCCAAGCAATCATCACTATTTTTAGTCCATCTTTCCCAATCCAGCCTCTCCTACGGAGCTCCTTCCTCAGAAGATCCCAACCTCAGTGCGTGACTGAGGCTGGGAAGGGATTTGCGGGATGCTCGGAGTTTTGGAGGTAGGCATGGGAACAAGAACCCCTTTTTTTCTGCTCCCTGTCTTCAGCTCCAAAGATTCCTGCAAAAGAAGCCCCCAAGGACAGGAGGAATTACAGTGGTTGGTTTTCTTCCCTGCTCGCTGCTGCCTTCCAGGGCTCCCCAGCCCTGCCTGAGGCAGGGAATTGCATTTCCCAGCCCACAGGTTTCAATTCCTCTTTGTCCAGCACAGGTAGAAGGAGGAAGAGGACTTTGGGTGGTTGTTTCCTCTTATTTCAGAGATGGGCACAGGGACGAGGCCGTGCCTGGGAGCAGGGCAGGGAACGTGTCCTGCTGCACGAACCATTCCCAGTTCCTGTGTCCCTCCTTAGGGGATGGAGCACAATTCCCTGGCCTCACACACCCAGAATGCAGGGAAAAGAGGGAGCTGGAGCACCTGGATGTGCTCAGGAGCTCCGGTTTCCTGAGAAGCTCACTCATCCATGGAATGGAATGAGATAATGCTCAGGGAACAAGCGGGTTCAAGTGGGGCCGTTTGTCCTGCGGGGTCTCGTGGCCGGATTTTGTATGACAAAGGATCGGGGATGTTTGCCCCGGGATGAGCACAGGCTGGAGCTGCAGGGCAGGATCCCACAGGATGTGTCATCCTGGCCTGACACAGCCAGCCCTGACATCAGCACTCCCAGGAAAAGGCTGCAGATCTGGAGGGAACAACCGAGGTTCCTGTTGCCCAGGGGAGCCTTTAGGAGTGCACCCAGTTCCGAGAGGATTTGGGGGAACAGATCCAGCTCCTCCTGACGGAGTGGGCACAGCAGAGGCTGGTATTTGGAATATTGCTTCATTTTCTGACGTGGCCTCCAATAAAGTTCCTGGCCAGCTCAGCCAGTGTTTCTGGGAATCAGGCAGTAAATCCAAGGTCTGTGTGCCTGGCTCCATCACATTCCCACTTGGGAATCCTCTGTCCCCATGGGATGGAGGCTGCTCAACCTCCCATCCCGGTTCCTCTGTTCCAGACCCCTTTCTCCTGCAGGAATAAGAGCATGTGTGCATTGGCTCCAGAGCAGGCAGAGCCCTGCTCATGCCAGGAAGGAAAAATTTCTTTTCCAGCCGCAGCCAGGGAAGGCATTTTTGGAGGATGAGAACACGTGGAATCTCTGGAGCCCATGGATGTGCTCTGGGATGCACACACAGACAGTGTTCCTCCCAAAGGTGGGCTCCATTCTCATCTGAGTGAGGGGAAAGTTCTCATTTACCCCGAGCTGGCCTCCTCTGAGCTGCCAGCAGATTGCACGTGGGAATTCCGAGGAGCAAAGAGAAGGAGCCTTATGGGGAATTACAAACAAACCCCGTTCAGGTAAGAGGAACCTGTGGTGCTTAAATCAGTCTCTGACACCTGCAGGACCAATGCTCGGCCCAGAGGACGTGGCAGCTCTGAGGCTGCTGTGAAACAATGTTCAAGCCTTTCCAGAAAAAACTCCTGATCTCTGAAAAGCAGGACTAGAAAGACAGGTGGTACCTTCAATTAATTTCAATTAAAACAAACTCTGCCCTCAAGCTGGGCAATAGTGGTGGGTTCCATCCCATGCTGGGTGCTTGGGAAGGCTCCACTGCCTGCTCACGCAATTTTAAAGCTAAATTTGTGTGGATCCATTCCTTGCAGGTCACTTCAGGTCCAAAATTTGCCTTTTGTTCACATAAAATGGCCCTTGCCTCACCCCAAGCTCGTGTGGCTGTGGCACTTGGGGACATGGGTTAGGGGTGGCCTTGGCACTGGATAATGCAAGGAGGCTTTTCCATCCTAATCCCACAATCCTGTGACCTGCAGCAGCTCTTTTCCAATATTTACCTGCTGTGGGTAAGAAAACTCTGCAGGTCTGCACTGGGCAGGACTCCACTGATTTCTCTCTTTCCTGCTTGGAATGCGAGTGGAGAGGATTCCCTGGGATTCCAAAATCCTTTCCTAAGATTTTGAGCAGTGGATACCAAGGAAAAAAGGACACCTGACGTCAATATTTTTTATTCAAAATTTATTGAATAAAGTTTATTAGTTATTTATTCAAGTATTTGTAGATCCCAGCAAGAAACTAAAAATGTTTTTGCAGGATCGAACCCATGTGTGAATTACACATTAAATGTCAGGTGAGGTGTTGGCAGAGGATTTCTCCTTTCCTGCTGCACAGCACAGCCTGGGTGGCATCTTTGCAAAATAATGGGGATTATTGTGATTAATTATGATTATTGTGATTATTAATTGCTTGTCCTGTGGTACCACTTAAGGGTCCCTCTTCTGAACCAGCCCCTATTCATTAACCCACACAAATACACGACAAGAGGCGATTCTTCCTCTAAAAATCCTTTCCGGCCTTAATCCTGGAGTTCAACAGCAGATTTCCACAGGGAAAATCGGGGATTTTAAAGGGAAGAATTATTACTGCTGGAAAAAAAATGGATTAGCAGAAGGAAGCTCCCGAATTCTTTGTGCCATGCCCATCTCCCCTTCAGCAAACGCAGCTGAGCGCTCGGTGTGTGCCTGCATTATTCCCAGCTGAATGTCTGTTCCCTCCAGAGGAGCCCCCCATGCTCATGCTGCCTCCCAAGCTCCCGATTTCGGCTTTCTCTGCTCCCTTTCAAGCCAAATCCTGGCAGCCAGAAGGGAGAAAGGCCAGAGCTGAATGAACACAGAGCGATTTCGGGTGCCAGGGCCAGCCAGCGGGGTTGGGGTGCTGCTGGGGACAGCTGCTGGCTGCTGTGACAGTAAAGGCTTGTTTCCCTGGCGCTCCTGCAGCTGGTTTGGAACACAGCAAAATAGGGGACGTGGCGTTGGGGGTGAATGAGGATGAGCATCAGCGATGCCCCTGCCCGCCTGGCATTCAGGAATTGCCTCTCCCTGCAGGCTTGAAAGGCTCCAAACCTCGCTCTGAAGTACCTTGTCTGAGCTCTTTTTGCTCAGACAAAAATGCTGTTTTCATTGCTGAAGTCGCCAGGTGAAAATGAAAAGAGGAAATCCAGGAGTGAGCAGAAAAGGCAGCACAGGTGATGGTCCTCACGGAGGGATTGGTGGAGTCACAGAATATTCTGAGTTGAGAGGGGCACACGAAGATGCTCGAGTCACATTTGGGACAGAAAAGACGTCATTTGGTGTCCTAATCAACTGATTTATCACATGTTTTTCTTTCTAGCCTGAATCATCTTCCAGGAAAGCCAGGAAAGGCTTCCACTGCCTGTTATGTGCATTGAGTCCTTTTCAGTAACATCTTCCTGCTGGTTTAGGCTTAAAATTTACAGCTTGTCCTGTCAGAAGGTGCTCCTGGCACACGATGTCCCCAGTGTGGTGCCACCAGCCTGCCCTGTGCATCTGGCACATCTCAGAGCGACCCTGGGCAATGAAAACCGACCCAGCCCAGCATTCCCTTCCCAGCCCCAATTATTCCTTCCTTTTTGCTAAATCTTTAGCCTAAACCCTCCACTTTCCCTCGCAGTAATTTCCTCAATTATCCAGTTTGTTTTACAGACATCCCCGTTTAACATGGAATTTGCTGTAAAAGACCCCACAAAGGAAACCATTAGATCCCAACTATTTCAGTTTTTCTCTCCAAACCCTGTGGCCGATCCAGAACTGCAGTATTCCAGTGGCCTTTAACAAACAGCTGATTTTTCCTTCCCTATACAATGCACCATTATGTGGGATTTTTTTTTCTATTTTTTTTTTTCTAAGGAGAACAATGCGAGCAGCAGTGATGGGAAACTGGAAAAACAAAAGGGGCATTTAGAAGGGACTGGTTTAGAGGCTGAGAAGTGTTGAATAATGTTACACCTGATAGCAGATGCTTTCCAGTGACCAGCACGGAGGTGTTTACTAAGGGGATACTCAGTGTATGTTTACGCTCAGAAATACGATTTATGAATTCCACACAGCCAAGTGTTTGATGTCTGTAAATTATTTAAAGTAAAAACTCATGGCAGCATCACAAGTAGTGGATTTAGATGGGATTTTAGGAGGAAATCCTTCCCTGTCAGGGTGGGAAGGGGCTGGGATGGAATTCCCAGAGGAGCTGTGGCTGTCCTTGGATCCCTGGAAGTGTCCAAGGCCAGGCTGGACAGGTCTTGGAGCAACCTGGTATAGTGGAAGGTGCCTTAATTTGGAACTGGATAAGCTTTAAGGTCTCTCCCAACCCAATCCATTCCATGATTCTATGATGAAAAGCTGAGAAGTTTAACTTAAAATGATCCCCCAGTCCAGGCAGGGTCACCTGGAGCAGGTGTCACAGGAATGTGTCCAGGTGGGTTTGGGATATCTCCAGAGCGGGAGATCCACACCCTCCTTGGGCAGCTGTTCCACAGCTCTGCCATGTCCATGGAAATAAGTTTTCCTGTAAATTGAGGTGGAATTTGTTGTGTTAATCTGTGCTGAGCTCAGCCGTCCGAGCATGGTGCTGGTAACTCCAAGGATTGGAGCCATTCACTGAAGGGACTCCATCATCCTTAGGGAGTCCCTTCCAAACCAGAATATTCTGCCATTTGGATTCTGGTTTAGCTTAGGGTATCACTCCTCATCCTGTCACTGAGCACCACTCAACAGAGCCCAGCATCATCCTGCAAAACCCCTCGGAAATATTTGGGTGTGTGGGATTCCCTCTCAGCTTCCCTTCTCCAACCCATCCCATCTCCAACAGCCTCATCACAGACATGCTCCAGACCTCCCACCACCTCTCTAAAACACTTATTTTATTTTATTTTATTTTATCTTAGTGTATTTTATTCTTTGCATTTTCTCGCCGGTTCTCAGAGAATTCTCCCCTTTTTCCCCCCATCCCCACCGTGTTCCCTCACGTCCTGCGGGCCGTACGTGCTCGCTGCGCTGGACATGGCAACAACACTTTGCATAATATTCTCCCCATTTTTTCCCATTTCTACCCGGTTTTCCCTGTTTTTCCCCATTTCCACCCGGTTTTCCACATTTCTGCCCGTTTCTCCCTGTTTTCTCCCCCGTCCCCGCAGATGCCGCCCCGCCTGTGCTGGACACAGCAGCGCCGCTTTACAGAACTTTCTCCCCGTTTCTGCCCGTTTTCCCCCATTTCTACCCCATTTTCACCCGACTTCCCCCCGTTTTCCCCCATTTCTGCCCGATTTTTCCCGTTTCTCCTCATTTCAGCCCAATTTTTCCCGTTTTTCCCTGTCCCCGCCGCGTCCCCTCAGATCCCACCCCGCCGTGCCGCACATTCTCGCTGTACCCGACACGGCAGCGCCGCTTTGCAGAGCTTTCTCCCGTTTCTGCCCGCTTTTCCTCATTTCTACCCAGTTTTCCCCCGGGTTGTCCCATTTCTGCCCGTTTCTCCCCGGTTCTGCCCCGGTTTTTTCCCGTTTTCCCCGTCCCCTCAGGGCCCGCCCCGCCGGGCCGCACATGCTCGCTGTACCCGACACGGCAGCGCCGCTTTGCAGAGCTTTCTCCCGTTTCTGCCCGCTTTTCCTCATTTCTACCCAGTTTTCCCCCGGGTTGTCCCATTTCTCCCCGTTTCTGCCCCGTTTTTTTTCCCGTTTTCCCCGTCCCCTCAGGGCCCGCCCCGCCGGGCCGCACATGCTCGCTGTGCCCGACATGGCGGCGCCCAGCGCGGGGCTCCGGCAGCGCGGCCCGGGCCGGGCCCTGGCCCCCGATGGAGCTCCCGGAGCGGCCCCCGCTGCATCCCCCGAGCCTGGGCTCGGTACCGCGGCCTCGCCGCTATCCCCGGGCACTTTCTGGCTGACCCGCATCGTGCTGCTGCGCTCCATTGCCTTCCTGTACTGTGAGTGCCCCCGCGGTGTCCCCGGGTGGTGGCCGGGGACGGCACCCGGGGAACGGCTGGAGCTGTGCCTGGGAGGGCTGGGGGAGAGCAGGGAAAGGTTTTCCCATCCCTATCCCGGGGGTGGTGGGGCACTGAGTAGGCTCCCCAGGGGATGAGCACATTCCCAAGGCTGCCAGAGCTCCAGGAGCCTTTGGACACCGCTCCCAAGCGTGTGGGGACATCGCTGGGGATGTCCTGTGCGGGAACAGCAGCTGGACTCGACGATCCTTGTGGGTCCCTCCCACTTCATAATATTCTATGGTTTTATGATCTTTGCGGGTCCCCTTCAGCTCTGCATATTCTATGATTCTCTTCTTTTCTGCTCCCACTTTCCTGGTGGTTTGGGAACCTGAGGCTGATGGCTGGATGGCGATGCTGGAAGCTGGTGGAGCTGGAAGGAGAAGTTTGCTCACACCACGGGGCTGGCACTTCTCAGCAGAGCTGCTTGGAGCTGCTCATCCTTTCCCCTGAAGTTGTGAGCTCGCAGTGCAAGAGAGGAGCTCTTTGTCTTATGCAGCAGCAGGACTGAGGGACAGATGCCACCACCAACAGCCAGGACCTAGAGTCAACATGACCTTAAAATATTGCTCAGTAAAAGCAGTTTCCAGCCTCTGCCGTGCTTGTTTGCCTCTTGCTTTGGCACTGAGAGCTGTGCTCAGGGCCCACCAGTGCGCCGCTTAAAAATATTTACAGTGAAACCCAAACTGACAAGTAACACACTACGCTACAAATTCTAAACTTGCCACAGATTTGTCCACAGAATCGTTAGAATTTGTAGCCTGCCAGCCTGCTTAGATTATTTTGCATCAAAACCATGCAGAAGCTGTAGTTTCGTATGGTTTTGACACGTGCTCTGGTTCTAGTTTGGTTTCAGCTCTCGGTGAAATGCGAGGTTATGACTCTTTCAGTCAAAAATGAAAGCGATTCCGATATTCCCCCGTGTGTAAATCCAGGCTGCTGAGTTTCCCCGTGGCTCAGTTTGCAGTTTCCTTATGAAAAACTGATTAGTGCTCTCTGCTGTGCCTTTGGTGGGTGGTGGATTTGGGGTGATAAATGTGCCACAACTGGCACCAAAGGGGGTGGGAAGGGAGCAGGGGGTGGGAATTGGTGGAAATCAGAGATGCGGGACCTTGTGGTGAGTGGAACACCTGGGCCAAGGAGGTGGGGGACAAGGATCTGATGGGGGTCAGATGGAAGTGATTGGAACTGATGGGCAGCAGGAGAAAAGGGGGCTGAGCCAGAGAGTGAGGCTGAGCTTGCAGGCTGGTGAGTAAGTGTGGGGCGCTAAAAAAGAGGGAGAATTCTTGTGGTGCTTTTTCAAGCAGAAGAGAGGAGTGGGAGTGGCTGAATTGGGGGGTAGACCCCAAAATGCTTCTGTAGTGCAGAGTGAAGAAACTTTTTTGGGGTGGTAGAGGGAGAGTTTGGGGTACTGGAGCTGGAGGGAGCAGGGCAGGAGAGTGTTTGTTTCTCTTGCTAAGGGAAGGGCTGGAGGAGAGGAAAAGTTCACCTGCTTGTTGTGCAACTTATGCTTGGCTGCGCTCATACCCCGGGGAGTTCTGCTGCTGGTTTGGGGTGAACCGAAGCCAAGTGAGCCAAAACCAGGAACCTGGGCCTGGTTTGAGACAGGTCAGGCTCCTGCTGGCAGCGGTGCAGAGGCTGGCAGGGCAGGAGAGGTGCCCCACAAGAATTTGTGGGGTGGAAAGTGCTTGTTGTGTGTGAGCTGGAGAGGCTGCGAGCAGGCAGATCCCCTCCGACAACGCAGCCCCGGGATGCTCCAGAGGGAAGGAGCGTTGTCCTTTGATCTCTTTGGAGAGCAGGGGTTTAGAAATAGCAGGAAACAATTCTGTGCCTCTGTGCCAAGCTGCTCTTGCAGGTTTTTTTCCTGGAGATGGAAGCATTTACGGTGACAGCTGATTTTTCTCCCAGACGCGGCGATTCCGCGCGCGCCGAGGCTCAGACTCGCTGAGGAGACGGTTGATGCCGTTGTGACAGTTTGACATTCCTCAGCCGTGGGATGTTTTCCCCCCTTCTTCCATTTCACCCTTTTATGTGTAACCCTTTCCTTCCTGCTGGGCTGAGCAGCAAATCCTTTGGGGGGGGGTGGGATTTGTGCTAAGGTGTCAGGAATGTGATCCGAGCTGAGGGATTGTTCCCCTCCTGCATGGAAAGGGAGGGGTGGGAGAGTGAAGAACCTTGAGGATGATGGAGGCAAACACAATTTGGGGTGTGCAGTGACCCCAAAATGTGGTCTGGGGGCTTGTCATCTCCTTCCTGCCTCCAGCCCCTTCCCCAGGGGGTGTTCATTGCCTGCTGCAGGCACGGGAGATGCTTTTCCTGAGGGTATTCCCGTGTGGAAGGAGGACAGGCACAGCAAGGCAGGTGTGGAGTGTCCTTCTGTGTGCCCTCCCTTCTCCCCTTCCCCCTTTGCTTGGAACGACTTTCCCCCTTTTTTTTTTTTTTTTAATGTCTTTTGAAGGGGTTTTCCAGAAGCAGCCCGAGCCTGGGAAGTCCCTGGCAAAGCAGCTGCCGTGTGAGAGGCAGGTTGGAGATGGGAGGTGGGAGAGGATCTGAGGATCTGGAGAGGTCAGAGACCAACCCCACCTGCTGCTGGCAGGAGTGGGAGGGCAGGGAAAGCGGATCCAGCTGGAAGGGCTCCGTGAGGTTTGGTCCTTACAGCATTGTCCTGCCACTCCACCCCTTGGGAATTGTCTCTCTCCGTGCTTCCTGGTGGCTCCTTCAGGTCCTGGAAGGTCACCCCAAAGCTTCTCTTCTCCAGGCTGAACAATCCCAGCTCTCCTGATCATCCTGGAGCCTCCTCTGGATGCAGCTCCTCCCTGTGCTGGGACCCTGGAGCTGGAGGCAGCTCTGCAGGTGGGGTCTCACCTGGGCAGGCCAGAGGTTTGGCCAAATGTCACTTTGAGATTTGCAGCTTTTCCATGCTGGTCTTGCCCTGTGTGTTTGTTCCCTGTGAGAGGGATCGGTGTTCTGGCAACCCAGAAATAGTTTGAGGTCCTGTTGGACCTCAGGTAAAGAGCTGGTCCCAAAGCTCTAGACAACAAAATGTGCATTATTTGTTTTCTTCACCCTCCTTCTGAATCATTTTTAAGTGCCTTTTTTGGGTGATTACCATCATCAGATTCCAGCTGTAGAAATGTCAGTAATTAGATACAACCCTCCCCAATCTCAGCCAGGCTCTGTGGAGAGCTTTGAAATAAAAGCTATTATTTAAATCCAGTTTGTCTTCCTTCTCCTTATGTATTGTTTAATAGTATTTTCTTTCCCCAGCGCCAGAGCTACGGGAGGTTCATGCTCCTTCTTCCTAAATCTGAAATCTAAAGCTCTCTCGGGGGGTTTGGCTTCCTGTAGGCTCCTGCCTCTCCCCAGTGTCCTTCCTCCTCTCTTTCTCTGCCATCTCCCCTGCTTTCCCTTCCCTCAGTTTTATTAAAAGGCTCCCAGTAGCTTTCAGCCTGCCTGGTCAGGGTTAGAGAATATCTCCAGGCACTTTTGCTGCCCTGGAAGGTTTTATTTCAGCTCAGCACTCCTTAGCAGGGCTGTGCAGAACCAGCTCTGGGTCCTCTGAGCAGCTGCATCCCCCTGGAATGGGAAAAAAACCCCAAAGGTGGAGAAGGGAATCTCAGTCCCAGTCTGTTCCTTGCCCAGAGCTGCTGTGGGAGGAGAGGGATCTTTCCATGGCATCTGGGGTGGTTCTGAACAGCCTCAGACCCAAAAGGAAGCTTTTTCCACAGCTTTTCAAGCAAGGAGGCAGCAGGGAGATAAGCACTTCAAAACCCCCCAGCAACCACCCCAAAGCCTTCAGCTTGGCAGTGAAAGGCAAGAAAACAAAAAAGGTGTTAGGAACAGAGCACTTTGTTGTGTGTTTTTTGTGGGTGCTCAGCTGTTGTTGCTTCTGTGTTGCAAAACTTTGCAGGGGAATTCATCAATTGAAAATTTGATTCATTTCTCTGCTAATAAAATACCAGGAATATTCTGCTCTTTCTTCTTTCCAGCAGTACAACCTCATCCAGCTCAGGGCCTGTTCAAATGCCTCGTTGGGTCAAAGGGGCACTTGATAAACTGCTCCAGGCAGAGTTTTTGTGTGTGTGTGTGTGTGTGCAGAATGTAGTTTGGCTTTCAGGCAAAGCTCTGTGCTTTGGTTCAGTTCTTCTCGTGGTTTGGGCATTAAGGAAAAGTTAAGACCTCTTTTAACAAGAAGGGGGGAAGAGAGAAAAAGCCATATGACCGGAAAGTTTTGGGTTTCACATCTTTAAATCTTTCCTGAGCATGAAGGATGAGATTCCCTCATTCTCCTGCCACCACAGGCTGAACCTGGGCTGGGGGAAAGGAGCTGAGGTGCCAGGGAAATCTGGATGGAGCAAATCCCTTTGGATGGGGATGCTTGAGTGGTGGTTGTTGTTCCATGTGGGATTGAGCAAGGAACACGCTGGGTTTGGGGGCAGAGGGGAGGCTGGGAGGGGAGTTAATGGAAAAGTACAGTGAAGCACCTTGTGAGGTGAGGATAAGCAGGGAAGGTCTATTAGCAGCCCTGATAATTTGCATGTATTATGTAAAGCTCAGCTGGCAGCAGGGAGAGCTCCCATGTGAGCTGTCAGAGGCTCCGCTGTGGGAGGCAGACCTGGAGCTGCTCATTCCTGCCACCTGCACAGCCTGAGGAATGGCAAACCCAGGTGGAGCAGAGGACTGGGCTGAGCCCTCCCAAATCCTGGAACTGTCCGTGAGAAGCGCAGGCAGTGAGCTGATGGAGGCCTGGTGGGGTTTGTGCCAGGGCTGGAGGCTTGGAGGGCTGCAGAATCCCAGGGAAAAGCTCCAGGACAGAGGAGAAGTGGTTCCCGAGCCCAGCAGGGTGGTGGTGCCAGTCAGTGCCAGCCCAAAGTGGAAGCGAAGTTGTTTGAGCTGGAGGGAGTGGAAGATGCAGAGTGGAAAATCCCCAAAACACGAGGCCACGGGGACAGAGGTTCCAGAATAAGGGTTAAGGAAGAGGAAGAAGCACAGGCTTTGGGGGGAAAGGGACTTTTTTACTCCCTGACCACGCCAAGGTCAGAGGGAAGGTGCCTGCAGAAGGCAGCGGGGTCTGTTACACTGAATTTAAGGCTCCAGTTTCTCCTGGGGTTCAGGGAGAGGAAGCACTGACAAGCTGATAAATAACTTCCCTTTTTCCCTCCTGGATCCTGGATCTGGGCATCTCCAGCAATCCTTTGCAGTCTCTGTCTTTAGTTTCAGCTCTTCCCCGTGTCCAGCAACCCAGGCTCTGCTGCCAGAGGGGGAAACCTCAGGAGATGGAGCAGGGGTGGGTGGGTGGAAGTGGGAGCTGAATGAGGGATGAGCCCTTCAGAGGTGCTGGAGATGGGAGGAGAGGAAGCCTGGAGTGATGCCGAGCATGGGGAGTGTCCAGGAGAGGGAGCTGGATCCGGGCTGGAGCTCTGGGAATGCGAGCATCACCTGGGAGGTGATGGATCAGGCACAGGTGGAACGGTGGGGTTTGCTCTGGGGCAGGTGAATCCTGCCCAGATCGGGGCTGCTGCTGCTGGGTGCGAATTGTGGGAAATCCCAGCGGTGGGAAATGGATGGCCTGGGAGAAAACCCCTTTGGAGCCCGAGCTGGGCCACCCTGAAACGTGCATTTCATGGCAACTCCGACCCAGTCTCTGCTGCCTGCAGGCTCGGGGAGGCTGAGCAGGATTTTATCCACCCAGGGTGCACTTTGCTAGAATTGCTGGTGTTCGTTTTTCCTAATTTACCCTTTCCTTGTTTGTCTCCCCTACGGCACAGGGGTCTAATTTGGACTTTTTTAAGCAAGAACCTGCTCAGCATTTATGGGTTGGGGCAGCAATTCTGGAGCATTTAGAGGTGAATTTGATTAGCACTTTTGGAAAACTGTGCAGCAAATTGCAGTGCTAATCACGGGAAATCCAGCCACGCAGTTTTAAGGCAGAACTGGCTTTCAGTTGGCTTTTTTTTAAAGCAAAAAATGAAGAAATTAAGCTAGCTAACGCTGGAAAGAATTTTATTTCTGCTGGTTTCGTGTCAGGCTTTCTGATTACACTGTTATGCTGAGCTGAGTGTTGGTAGAAAAAGATGGATAAAATCGAAAACACTTAATTTGTGTTCCCAAACTGATCCTGTAGTGTTGGAAATAGCTTTTCTCATGTCTTTCCCTGTCCATAATTGAGTAAAATAATTGAAGAAAAATGGCTTTTATTTGTAAAAATCACTGGCTGTGTATAAAAGACGGATGGGAAGAGACACAGCCAATTAACTCCCAACTTTATAGTGCCATCCCTGGGGTTCAGGATCTTCTGGAATCAAAGGGAACCCTCCCAGTGACCTCTGCTGTGTGCTGGATGATGACTTTTAGTGGTTTTTAAATGAGAATAAAACCCGTGGCTGTGTGCAGAGAGCTGGGAGAGTGTTAAGTGGATTAAGTGGAACCCACTGGAGACCTTTGTCTGGGGAATGGGACTTTCAGTTGGATTCCCTGGGGCTGCAGACTTTGGGTTGCTGCTCCAGACTTCAAAGAAATGGGAATTTGGGCTCTGATTTCACACAGCCTCTCCCCCAGTGCTCCCAGTGAGAGTCACACGATGAACACCAGGGTTGTTGTTTGCAGAATGCCGGCATTGAGATAAGGAAGGAAGCAGATTTGATCATTAACCGAGGAGGATTTGGGGAGGGGGGAACAAATTGGCTTTTCCCAAGAGCTCTGGTGCTGCTGCCCGTGACGTGGCTGGTGTTAGGGCAGTGTTTGAGGGATGGGTAAATTAGTGCATGCAGCCTAATCAGGAAATGTTGGCCTTCCTCGTATTTTTTTTTTTTTTCTTTTTCCCCCTGAGACATGGAGATTACTGGAGTTACAAACTGCAAATTGGTAACTGCAGGAGATGCCTAAAATATGAGATAATGCCTAAAAACTGCCCAGCTCTCTCTGTAGGACATCAAATGCTAGGTCTATGATCTGTAATTAAATTGCTGATGTGCTGTTAAAAAAAGCAGCTGGCTGGTCTAGGATTGTCCAGGGCAGGAGCAGAAGCACCCTAGATAGGACAGCAGTGGAAAAACATGGAAAAAGTGGGAATTTAAGGGATGGGGACATGTTAAGATTTTTTTTTTATTTTGGGGTTTCCAGCCTTCCAGGGTGTGAGTGGATGCAGAGGGTCAGAGCTGCTCTTTTGGGCAGTTGTGGTGGGGAACCTTGACCTCAAAGAATTGAGTGTGCTTGGAGCAGCTCTGGGGTCCTCAGCACAGGAAGGGATTATTGGAGCAATTCCAGAGCTGCTCCAAGGGCTGGGAGAGCTGGGAATGCTCCCCTGGAGAAGGGAAGGATCCAGGGAGAGCTCAGAGCCCCTTCCAGGGCCTAAAGGGGCTCCAGGAGAGCTGGAGAGGCACTGGGGACAAGGGATGGAGGGACAGGACCCAGGGAATGGCTCCCACTGCCAGAGGGCAGGGATGGATGGGATCTTGGGAAGGAATTCCTCCCTCTGAGGTGGAGAGGTCCTGGCACAGATTCCCAGAGCAGCTGTGGCTGCTTCTGAATCCCTGGAAGTCTCCAGGGCTGGGTTGGATGGACTTGGAGCAACCTGGGATAGTGGACGGTGTCCCTGCCGTGGCAGGGTGGGATGTGAGGATCTCTAAGGTCCCTTCCAACCCAAACCACCCCAGGACTCCATGAGCACCTCGTTAATGGTGTAGAAGAATTTCTCCTGTCTCATTAACAATATTTTGAGATCTGGAGTGTTTTCAGTTTAAGGAAAAGATTCTGGTACTTGGTGGATGCCCAGGTCAGGTTACATACAGGTGAAGATCTGTTGTCCTCCAAAGCCAGGACAGGATTTGCAGAATTCCTTGTGGTTCTTACAAACCATGGAATCCTGGAATGGTTTGGGTTGGAAGGGGCCTTAAAGATCATCCAGGTGCAACCCAGGGAACCTCTTGTTGGTTCTGTGTTGGATTTTAATGGAGATAAGGACTTGGGAACAAATTCCTGCCAAGAATTACTTCTCCAACTCTGGATTTGCATTAGCTCCTGTCACCAGTGGACACAAAATAGAAAAGTGGACTCAAATCACAACAGTGAGGTTTGATCCCAGTGAGGCAGAAGCCTTTATTTGGGGTTTGAAACCCTTTTTATCAGGTGTTCCCATACAGGTTAACACGATGGGCCAAAGGAACCACCGTTGGTAGAACAAGAGAAAACCACACTCAGAACATGTGTGCGACATTGTTTGAGAACCAAAACAATTTTTTTTGAGAACAAAAAAGTCCTTGAAAGAGAAAGTTTCCCAAAAGACTTTCCCTTGGGAACAGATCAGCCCCTGCCAGGCTGAAAAACTCTCCCTGGCTCAGAAAATCCTGCCCCCAAGCTCCCTCCTCCTGGGCGATTCCTCACGCAGATTTCCCCTGTCCTTGTTCTCCCGCAGTCGTGGCCTTCCTGGTGGCGTTTCAGCAGAACAAGCAGCTGATAGGAGAGAAGGGGCTGCTCCCCTGCAAGCTCTACCTGCAGGACATCAAGAAATACTTCAAGGGCAAGGTCGGCCTGGATGCCCTGAGCTATGCACCCACTCTCATCTGGTTCCTGGACTGGTCTGCCATGGACAGCACCTTGGATTGCCTGGCTCTGGCTGGCCTGGCAGTGGCAGCCTTTGTGCTGCTGACTGGCTGTGCCAACATGCTCCTCATGGCCCTGCTGTGGCTGCTCTACCTCTCCTTGGTCAACGTTGGACAGATCTGGTGGGTTCTCAGTTCCTCTGCTCTGCTTTTCCCTGGTTCTGTTTGTGGGATGCACGGAGCACGTCCAGAGGAGGCAGCGAGGCTGGGAAGGGGCTTGGAGCACAAACCCTAAACCCTGTGAGGAAGGGCTGAGGGAGCTGGGGGTGTTTATCCTGCAGGAGAGGAGGCTCAGGGGTGAGCTCAGTGCTCCCTACAGCTCCCTGAGAGGAGCGGGCAGGCGGGGTCGGTCTCTGCAGGCAGCAGCAGACAAAACGAGAGCACACAGGCTCAAGCTGCACGAAGGGAAATAGAGCTTGGATGTTGGGAAAAAGGTTTTTATGGAAAGGGTGATAAAGGATTGGAATGGTTTGCCCAGGGAGGTGGTGGAGTCACCATCCCTGGGTGTGTTAAAAATCCTGGATGTGGCCATGGTGCCGTGGTTTGCTTGAGGTGTTAGGGCTGGGTTGGACTCAATGATCCTGAAGGTCTCTCCCAGCCTGGTGATTCTGGAATTTTCCTGTTGCTGTTGGATTTCCAGTCCAGCTGGTGATTGCTCCTCACCAGATTATCCATGCAGGAATGTGAGATAAGGACAGCACCTGGCAGAAAGGATTTATGGGCACAAATCATGGATGGGAATGTCCCAGCTCTGTCTCACCTGGGATATCTGCCCTGACTTCTCCTCTGCTCATTGGTGCAGGATTGGATTTGATGATCCTCCAATTTTTGATTGAGTGGCTCCCTTCCCACTGGGGCTATTCCACGACATTCCACGCTGCCTTATCCCAGCTGTGCAGAGCTTCCCCTCATGGCTGTTGCAAGGGAATTCCCTCAATAATTTTATTATTTAATTATTATTAATAATAACTGTATTCTTTATTTTAACCAACTTTCAGGGTGGTGTCTCAGTTTTCAGCTCTGTCCAGGAGGGAGCTGGAATTCTCTATTTCAGACTGAGTACAAAAAACCTGTGGGGGAGAAGGAGAAACCCTGACTCTGTAAATCACCCTGCTGCAGGGAAGGGCTGGCTGCTAAAATAATGGGGTTGGGTTGTCCTTGCTCTTGTTAAGACCCCAAATACATTGGTTGAAGGAAGAGGTGCCCTGAAAACCCCAAATTTCATTCAGCCCCCTCCTGAGGGGCCTCTGCCCGCAGCAGAGGTCATGTGGAGGGAAAAGGTTCTGCCATCAAGAGGTGCCCAGGAATATTCTTCCCAAACTTCCTGGCTTTACAGCAGGACACCTTTTCCACAGAGGGGCTGGTTGGATTTAATGTTCAGGATCTGCAATGTGCTGCCCCATTCATTCCCATCCTACTCCGGCTGGAATGTAAGTGGGTGAAGGAGAACAGCCTCTGAAAAGCTCCATTCTCTGAGCTTTTAACTCAGCATCAGCTTAGAGCTGTGAAACCAAGCTGCAGAGTTGGAAAAATAATTCTGTGGATGGTTCTCCATTGCCTGTTTCCAAATGATTCCAGAATTTCTTGTCTGTTTTCTAGGTGTTTTCATGTCAAAGGGCAGGGATTTGAGCATCCTCCTGCTCTGGCTTCCAGGGATACAGGAGCAAAACCTGGATGTGGTCCTTGACTTCTTCCTCTTCGTGTTTCTGTTTAGAGGGGAGAAAGGGAAACAAAAAAAAATCCCAGCAACCTCCCCCTGAAGCTGCCAAGGTTTTGCTGGAGCTGCAGTGACTCCAAGGCTGGAGGTTTGATCTGTTAATTCCTGGAGCTGTGGGATAATTAAGACAAGCTCTCTTCATTAGTGCCCACAGCTCTCTGGAGTGCTCCCTGTGCTGGTGCTGCAGAGCTTTTATAGAGGTTTTTTTATTTTTTTAAAAGTTTTATTTTTAAAAAAGAAACCCACCTGGAATGTGTTTTTCCCCATGTCTTGGAGCAGTGTGTGCTGCTCCTCTGCTCCCACTTCTCCTGGCACGGGGGCTGCTGTCTCCTCTGACAGTCCTGCACAGCTGTGCAGGTGTTCCCAAAAGAATTCCAGCTGTGCCTGCTGAGCTCTGGGTGGCTGTTTGGGGATCCAGAGAGGAGTTTTTCCTCTCCTCCAGCAGCCCATATCCAAACCCCTGCTCCTGAGGGAGCAGTGCTGGGGTCCCTTCCCAGCTCCAGGACAAGGATTGGGTGGCAGGAACAGAGCCTGGAGTTTGCCTGTTGTGCTTGAAAGGAATTGACTCTTGATAGTTGAGATAAGGATGGATTTTTTGGGGTTTTTCCCCCCCCCCCCTCCTTTGCCCCTTGAAATTTTGGGGGGTGAAATGTAGCCTGGTGAACCAAAATTTAGGCTATGCAATAGAAACACACCAGGGGAGAAGGGGTAAGAGAAAAGAGGGGGTTAGAGATGTTCCCTCAGCTTCTTTTCCACTTTAATATCCTGCCTCAAGCAGGAAATGGGGTTGTTCTTGTGCAGGGCTGAGGGAGAAGAGCCCAAGCAGCCCAGCTCATCCAGCTGTGGGCTCATTTGTCATCAGCTCCTGCGCTGGTTTAGCTTTGTTAATTAGAATTTTTCAGCCAGTGCACGAAATAATGTGGTGTAGAGCTGGTTAAACTCACCAGTGCATTTCTTTATTTCTCTGGGATGGGTCAAGCTCAGACCCAGGTTGTTCCTGCAGTGGAATTCCCTGGGGCAAGGGATGCTGGCTGCTCCCAGTGCAGGGAAAAACATGGAAAGAGCAAAGCAGGATTCACTCAATCCTCTCTGTCCTTCAGGAGTTGTGGAAAAGCTCAGGGTGTCTGTATTTATATATAAAATATCTATAAATATATATAATTACAATTAGTAATTATATTTATATAAATACATTAATATGTAAATATATTCATATAAATATATGATAGAATATATTT
>VWYI01008117.1:0-12704 GCA_013399455.1 Anthoscopus minutus | reverse complement strand
TCCCACCAGGTTAATCTCTGGAAGGCTTCCTGACAAATATGGTTTCCAAGTAGGGGTGAAAGGAAAAACTTGGCCTTGGCACCCTCATTGCTCTCCTTGCAGATCAGATATTGCAGGGTTCCTGGGGGGCTGGTGGTGGTGGGAGACCCCAGCAAGTGTCCCTCAGGGCAGAGCCTGGAAGCCAGGGCCCATCCCATCTCCCCAGCCCAGCAGGGATGACCAGGAAGGGTCAGTCTGGGCTGGTGGTGGCCCCGGAGCCCTGGCAGCAACTTATGCTTTGGGCAGGAGCCAGAACTGTTGCAAAATTGATCAGCCAAAACCAAGATGCTTACCAAGGCAGCAGATAAGCATTCCTTGTTTTGCTGATATCTCTACACACAACATTGTAGTATTGTTATTTATATCCTATAACATCTTAATCATTTATCACTTTCCATCTGTGCTGCAGACCCAGGATTTCATCAGCTAGGAACATCTGCAGGTCCATAAGCATCTCAGGAGAATGTTTTTGCAAAATTTTTGTATTATGTTCCTATTACCTAGAGAAACGAACCATAGTTAATGAAAAGTAATACTTTGTTGGAAAAAAGAAAAAATATTTATTTTGTTCTGACCTCATTACTTTCCCTCACAATCATTTTTCAAATAAAAGCTTGTTCTCTCATCTCTCAATAGCTTCCAATTACCTCCTCAATTAAAAAGGTTTATTTTTACTCAAGCAGGGTCATGAGATGTAATATTTCATTGTTTCATTGTGTGACAAGGTGGGGTTTTTTTCCCCTGAGACTTTGCTCAGTGATGCACAGTCATTTCTGCTGACTCATTTCCCCAGTCAGGGAATGCCACCAAGCTCAGCTAGGAGGCATGAACCGTCCTGTGGTACACAGATTGGGCACCATGCAGGACAATGCCTTGGAACAAAACTGAATAGAAAACCCCTCAGAGCACTGAAAGCAAGAAGATTGGACTGAAGCATGGTTTATTATTGACATTTGTGTACAAACTTTGGAACTGTAGAGCTACATGAGAGGTTATGTATCTACCCTAGTGAGAGCACATAGACATAGAATTATTTTTTGTTTTACAGCTAGAACAAAATCCATACATCTGGATTTGGCTGGATGAGGAAAGGCAAAGCAGAGAGCAATAACAAGAGAACATCTAGACTTGCTGGAGATTAAAGAAAAATATTAAAATTTGATTATGAGTTTCTGCAATTTGAAGTAGCAAATATGTAGAGAAGTACCAAAATAAATTGTTTGCACCACTTGTGCTGGTGATAAACCACAAACCAGACCTGCTCATTTACATGGGCCATCTAATCAGTCCCTATTAGGCTGGGCTCCCTGTGGTACTATGTTGGAAAACAAACCAAAACACACATTTGGAGCCCCAGACTAACTTCTCGTTGCTCACTGCTTATTGCATTTCTAAATTTTAGGCCAAAGACAGGCAAAATTATAGTTTGATTAATAAGCCTAAGTGTATGCAAATTTAGAAATACAATGACATTTATATCCAGAGAAAACATCCTTTCTCATTAGTTAAGGCTGTTGCTTTAGTGAATTAATGCCCCAGGCCAAAGCAAAACCGCAGCTCAGGGATGATTCAGGCGCCTTTCTACAACAGACTTGCTCCAGGGACCCACAGGGGCTCTAAAAGCTTCTTCTGTCTTAACATTTCTCCCTGAACAGCAGCATCAATCGAGTACCACCACATTCGGGCCTCTCCCTGTTCCAGATTTACTGCACCTTTCAGGGAATAACTATAAGGGACCAGGTGCCAGCAGCAGCAGAAAGCATCCAGTTCTGCTGCCCAGCTGAGGTCTGCCTCATTGTAATTCCCCGTGGCTCAGTGCCGCATCGTATCCACCTCCCTCGCATACTGCAGAGAGAAATATCTGTCTGTCTCCCACCAAAAATGCTGCCTGGCATTGACTAATGGCATGACTAACAACGTCCAGGGAAGGTGTAGCTCCTCCGAAGCTCAGTTTGCTGACAGCTTTGGGGGATCTCCTCAGCTCTCCCCTGCCCTGCGCAGTCCATGAGTCAGCGCTGCCCGCTCCCGCAGCCCAGAGCCAGAGCAAATGCTGGGCGCCGCACAGCCTGGCCCCTCTGAAACCTGCTGCTTTTTCTGGCTCGGATAGTCACCCAAGCAGGCTCAAAAAGGTGAATTTTGAACAGATCATTTAATATAATACTCCTCTGAAGAAAATTATTATTAATCCTCTGCAGTGAAGCTACATCAATTTTTATGTGCTTAGTTTTAACATCAAACTTTGTTAAAATCAAAGGAAACATCTGTGGAGGCAGATTTTTATCGGTTTGTATTTATTAAATAAATACATCGATTTCTGGCTTGAGAACTGCAGATCTTTCTACATACTTCTAAGTTGATAAATCAAAGAAATAACAACCCTGATAAAGTTCATACTTTCTTTGACAGAAAATAACAAGACTGCTTATCACTTCTTCATGAGGAAAGAGGCCAAAATAAAATAGTTCCAAAACACTGTACATTTTTGTTTCAAATTCGAATTGATTTGCCACTTTTCTGTAGTATAAAACATAGGTAAGAATTTTGAAAGCAGCTTTGATTTGCTCTTGCTTTTCATATTACTGAGCAAGTTATGAATTCAAATCTTCTCTTGCCAGAGTGTGAAAATCAGCATTTTTCACTGCCATGAAATGTATGTCTAATAGATAATGTCTGAAATATCTCTTTGTTGTGCATATCCTTCAGCTCTCTTTCAAACCACTGTGCCCTGTATTATGTTACAAACATCTATATTTTGAGCCTAAATTTCCAAATGCTTTCAATGATTTTATAACTAACATTCTACTTATTTAATTCCAGTTTTATCGGAAAGTTTGTTTTTTCTCAGGAACTGCAAACTTTTTCTTTATGCATTCCTGTTATACTTAAAAAAAAAAAAAGGCTTATAAAGGGAATATTAAAGCAATGAAAGTAATTTATTTAGGTATACATTTAAACAACTCCAAGAACTGGATTCCAAATCCTACATAGTAACTCTAGATGATGTCCTAGATGCAATGACATTGTTATTTTTTTTCTGCTCTATATTTAGGTAGTCTTTTTAACTGTCCTTTTCTCTTGGAAAAAGGGAGATGGGCTTAACTCCCACCAGTGACAGATCAGCTGCTGCTGTCAGTCCTGAGGTCAGGTGTATCACCCGGCTTTCACAAAACCAGCATGTAGCTAAGCTGAGTGGCAGATGGACAAGGGTGTACAAGAACTGTGCATACACGTGAGCTGAGACAGATGGCCTGCAGTGTGTTATTCTGTGGGGTGCAGGCAGACGCCCCCAGGAGATGCTGTGCTAAGAGGTAGAAGAGCACGAGTGATATGAACTTCTCTGCTATGAGGAAACAGAAAAGAGTGGAAGCTCTGAAGAAGTGAAAATGGGGAGGCTTGCCATCACAGCTCCATGGTGGCTTTTGCATGCTTACTGGCTTACATGCCACACAATAACACTCTGCTCTTTGTAGCTTTCCAAAAAATATTTAAATCCTCCACTCTTTTGCCCAAAGCAGCATTAGGCATTGTGGATGGTAGCAAAGATATGATAACACTTTCAAATTCTCACTATGATAGTTATATTATTTTCTATTACATATACCAGATATTATGGAAGTTGGTTAGAGCTTAACCTACAAAAATAATTTCCTACTAGGGCATAGAATACTGCTCATGATTTTATTAATCTGGAATAGACTGGAATAATATTATGTTTCCACTGGGGTCCATCTTTCCACTTCTGTCACATGGTGATTTTTATCAAAGGAGCTGAATAGATTTTTCCTTCTAGTTAACTACTCTGGTAACACATGAGCTTGCTGAGGCACAGCATAACATACAGTCATTGCAGCACAGGGAATAGAGTCTATATGCCCTCAGTTTTATTCATTTGCTACAAACATTCACATTTAGAGATAAATTTGGGGACAAATACAATTTTCATTTTCTTTAGAAGATTTCTGCTTGCCTTTACAACTAAAAATGGACTTTAAAATACCACAACTAACATGCTGTTTTTTCCATCCTCCCTCAAAAGAGAAATCCTTTTCAAAGCAGCACATCTGATTAATTTGTTGTCTGTTTCTGGGCATTAAGAGCTGCTACTGAAAGCACAGGAGCATTTTTATTCATAGGCAAGGGAGGTGATATTCTCAAGTGTGGTCAAAAAATCACATAGTCTTATTTCATGTTATACTCTCTTCTCTTTATACTGTTCCTTTTTATTTTGTTAGATTAAATGGCAATTATCTTTCTTCATGCACTGAAGTTCCTTAGAAAAGGAGAAAAAATACTAGGTGCTAATCACTAGGATCCACAGTCATTAGCTGCTGAATAGAAAGAGGGATTTTTCCATCTGCTCTCAACCCTCATTTCAAAAGATAGGTTTTTAAGTGGCTAGACAGAAAAGCAAAACTCCTTCAGACAAAGGATGGACACAGTGGGTAGAGACCCCTTTCTATCCTTCCAAGGAATGCCTCAAACACTCCTGTGGAGCCACAACAGGCAAGGTAACAGTCAAGTGTTCCATGAGATGTGCCACAAAATATGTATCTAAGAGATTTCCATGAAATGAGTGAATGCTGTGATGACGGGGAAATGACCCTTATCCCAGCAGTCAGGTGAAAGAAGGAGTGATGCTAAGGTGTCATGGCTCTGCTCTGCCCTTTCACTAGACCCACAGTCTTTGTAATCTCTCTTTTTCTTCTTCTATATATAAATTGTTACTTTTACGTATGATTGGCTGCCCTGCCCCTATTTATGAGGGCAGCACAGTCTCACCTCCACTTCTTCCAAAAGTGAAAATTGGCACTTGAAATCCTTCATGACAGAGGCTGAGAATACAATCACCTTACAGACAAATCGACAGGCCTGCTCCTCTTTCTTCCCCAAAGCAGAGACAGCTCTTTGGTAAGATTTGTGCCTCTGATTGTGCTGGAGCATGTGGCTGTAGGATCAAATCCAGGGAGGTTTGGTGACCGGCATGAGACACAACAAGACGGGTCTCTGCTTGTTTAAGCTCAAGGATCCATTTATTGGGGCGTCACCAATAAAGGAACAGACTGAGCACAATCCAGAGACAAAGAACCTCAAACAGAGCGATGAGATTTATAGAGGAAGGGTGGAGTTTTACCTTTCCCGAGCTTAGAAGATACCTCCCCCAAGGCAGAGGGGTGGAGTCCACTCTTCCTGGGACTCAAAGCCACGCCTCTAACAATTGCCTCCCCTGGGCGCGACACCTCACAGGAGCATACTTGGGAACTAGTGCTCCAGACACTCCAAAGATCTCCATTAGCATGCTCGGTGCAGGACAGATGATCTCTCTCCCTTCCCTCTTCTTTTTTCTTTTCTCTCTCTACTTTTTTCTCCACCCTCCTCTTTCTCATATGATATTGCAAGGTTTTCTAATATAGCCTTCTGCTAACTGTATGCCTTCATCTTTGCATTAAAAATGTGAATTTTTCTTCAAATAAAATGGCTACTTGTTAAAGGACCTCTAGTGTTGTTTCACTGCACCTCTACCCAAGGGTATTTTCAACTCTGAGTCACTTTCCTCTCCTTCTTATGTTGAAAAGTCCCAAGGGATACTGATTCTTGACCCAATAAGTGGGCAGGGAGAGCACAGCTTTAAGTCAGGAGGCGTTTGAGCAGTGCCAAGAAAATGACTCCCTGGAAAAGGATAGTGTGACTGTTACCCTGCTTGGAGTTATCTCTTCCTTCCCTTGGCAGAAGGATCATGACAAGGTTGCTTATCGTGAGAACTAGGAAAGATACTTTTTACCAAATGAGGGTGAGAAAAAAAGAGGCTCAGACAGATATCATGTACAGCAGGCACCCTCTTGAGGCCATGGTGTTTTCCACCTCTTCTGAAAGCAGAAATGTTCCTCTCTTGCTTATCAGTTTTCATGACATACAGATGAGAAAATAAAGTTCAGTTTAACAAATGTTTTGTAAGTCTTTAAAGACCACCATCACTACCAAAGAAAGTAAAAATCCCAACCCAGGAGAGGAAATCTTTAATAGAAGACAGGGACAATATAGAAATTGAAGTGCTAACTAAAGGGCAAGACTAATCAAGAGATTCATAGCTCTGTGAACAGCCCTGTAAATGAGACTGTGAACAGCTCTCACTGAGGCATGAATTGCTGTCCACTATTTCTACAAGAGTTCTGGAAGTGTATGATTTTCTTTCCTGTTTCCTGTTGCTGGTGGAGTCCAGCTTCACCAAGTGGAGAACGGGGATCAGCAGTCACTTATAAGACATTCTCATAACATCAGGTCATCAACAGCATGTGCAGGACACTCACATGAGGAGTCATACCTTTGAGGTCCCATGTGGAGGACCTCTTCATTGTCACAGACTGACAGCATGGTGCCCTCACCTCAGCAAATGTGATGAAAGTTGTCCTCTGGCTGCCCTCACTCCTGCCTGCCATCAAGAGAGCCCGTTCAGAATGAGAAAATTTGATATTCACATCTTGCAACACAAACCTGGATGTCTCTCCTTTAAAGGTAGCTGCTTACCCTACCTATCCATACATATATGGATGCATACCACTAGTAGGAGTGAAANAAGGGCCACAAACGGAGAGGAAGAAGCAGAAGCAGAAGGAACAGCCGCTCTGTCTGGATGATGGCAAAAACCTCTTCTCCCAGCAGAAACAGCTCTGAGAGTGTCTGTGTTGCCCTCCCAGAAGGACCCAGGGAAAAAAAAAAAAAACCTGCTCCCCTCCCCACTGCCCCCGGGGCTCAGCCGAAACTTTTCTCTTTTAAAGTACCGAAGATGTGCCAGCCATCTCAGCTAAATGGGAGAAATTCTAATAGCTAAGAAACGAAAAAAAAAAAAAAAAATGTAACCCCCAACACAAGGCAGCTTCACAAATTCCTAGTGAAGCACATCACTTCTGCTGCTCACTGTCTTACAGACTGAATCAATAGGCATCCTGGCCTGTACCAGCAATAGTGTGACCAGCAGGAAGAGGGAAGTGATTCTCTCCCTGTACTCGTGAGGCCACACCTCGAGCTGTGTGCTCAGTTTTGGGCTCCTCACTTCAAGGACATTGAGGTGCTGGAGCATTTCCAGAGAAGGGCAATGGAGCTGTGGAAGGGTGTGGAGCACAAGTCCTGCAAGGAGGGGCTGACGAGGAGCTGGGGGTGTTTAGCCTGGACAAAAGGATGCTCAGTGAGGATCTTACTGCTCTCTACAATTCCCTGAAAGAAGATTGTAGCCAGGTGGAGGTCAGCCTCTTCTCCCAGCAACCAGCAATAGGATGAGAGGACACAGCCTCAAGCCGTGCCAGGGGAGGTTCAGGTGGGACAGTTTCGTCACAGAAGGGGTGATTAAACACTGAAATGGACTGCTCACAAGAAGGTGGAGTCATTGTCCCTGAAAGTGTTTAAAGGAAGGACTGGATGTGGCACTTAGTGACATGATCCAGGTGACAAGGTGATCAGTCAGAGTCTGGACTTGATCTCTAAGATTTTTTTCAACCTAAATGATTCTGTGATTGTGTCTTCCTTTTCATCTCTGTTCTGCAGCAATTTCCTGTTGTAACATAGGACCAAGCAATGCTTTTCAAGCTAATTTTAATCCAGGAATGCGAAATTAAACGTTGTGAATTAAAACAGAAAAACCACTAGGGCATAAGGGCCAACACTTCAAACACAGCACGGTTTTGAGCAGCTCTTCTGAACTCACCCTTTCATAAAACCTGAAAATGGCAACAAATCAACACAGACAAGTAAGAAAATAATCTGTAAAAGCTAATACTAAGAAATGGTTGAAAGAATTGTTATAAAAGAGAGGCCCACCGTCTTGCTGTAAAGCACTTTATATGTGTATTTACAGCTGTTGCCAACTGTCAGTCTGTGCATTTCACATTTCACAGAATCACGGGATCACTTGGATTGGAAAAGACCTCTGAGATCATCGAGTCCAACCTTGGACGGACTACCTTGTCAGCTATACCATTACACTAAGTGGCAAGTCCAGTCTTTTCTTGAACACCTCCAGGGACAGTGACTCCACCACCTCCCTGGGCAGCCTATTCCAGTGTTAAATTGCTCTTTCTACGAAGAAATTCCTGCTAATGTTCAACCCAAGCCCCCCTTGGCATAGCTTGAGGCCATGTCCTCTCATCCTGCCACTGGTTGCCTGGGAGAAGAGCCAAACCCTACCTGGCTACAGCCTCCTTTCAGGGAGTTGTAGGGAGTGGTAAGGTCCCTCCTTTTCTCCAGGCTACACACTCCTAGCCTCCTCAGCCACTCCTCGTAGGACTTGTCCTTCAGACACTTCAACAATTTCACCATCTTCCTTCCGCAGTTTTTACTGAAGTGATTTATGCTGTTAAGAATTAACTGGCCCGATTTTGCCTTTTCGCAGTGCTAACAGCTGAGAAACTCGCTCTTTCAATCGCTCTTGTTAGACGCCTGAAGAATCCTCTCTCTTCTGCCAAGCGTTTCGCGCACAAAATCACAGAACGGGTCACGACGGAAGGGACCTCAGGGGATCATCTGGTCAAGCCTCCCTGCTCAGGGGCGATCATCCCAGTCCTCGCGGCACGGACTTGGGACCAGACGGTTTTTTAATATCTCCAGCTAGGGAGACTCCTCAGCTTCTCCGGACAACCTGTTCCAGCCACCTGCACAGTGAAATTCTTCCCAAGGTTCGGGCGGAACTTCCCACGCATTCCCTGGATCTCAGCAAGTTCCCACGCCCCCACTCCTCAGCACCACCCGGCCCGCGTGCCACGAGGCAGCCCATTGGCGTGACGTCACAACCCCGCGCTCCCTCCTCCCTCAGCCACGCCCACTGAGGGCACCACCACTTTAACCCCCGCCCCCTCGTCCAGAGCGCACCCAGTTGCGCCTGCGCCGCTCCCGGCCTTCTCGTCTCTTTGTTCCGCTGACGTCCTAGGGGGGCGGGGCAAATGCCAGGGTTCCCGGAGCCCATTGGCTGCCTCTCACGCCAACGCTGGCGAGCGCACGCCCCGGTTCCCGCCTTCCCCTCCACCCCCCTGCCCCTGGCCTCCGTGCGGCGCTGCCAGGGGCGGTGCGGTCTCGCGCCCCCGGACCCGCCCCCCCCGCCGCGAGTGCGCGGGGGGGCCCCGCTCGAGACGGGAGGAGCCGCGGCCGCTGGGGCAGCAGCGTCACCGCTCCGGTACGTCCGCAGCTCCGGCCCTGCTCCCCTCACCCTGCACCTCCGGGGCCACCCCCTGCCCTTCGCTACAGCCCTCAGCGGGCGCTCCCCCCGCCTCGCTGGTCTTGCGCGGCGCGGCGGCCGTGCCACGAGCGGTGGCGGCGGCAGGGCCTGGCAGCCCGAGGCCTGTGCGAGTGGCCGCGGGTAGCGGTGACCAGGGGGCGGCGGTGGGTCACCGCAGCCGCGCAGATCCCCCGGTGGCAGGTGTCGTGGTGGTACAGTGCGGACTGCCGAGGGCATCGCATCTCGCTGCTGGTCTCGCCTTCCCGAGCTTCCGGGTACTTTAATCGTTCGAGACGACGACAGCTGTAGCGTCCCTGCGGCGGAGCGCGGTGCGGCAGGCCACAGCCCTCTTCCTGGGGGCTGCGAGCGCTCGGTGCGACGGTGGAGACGCGGTGCCGGCTCCGCAGACAGCCCCGGCCGTTTGCCCTGCCCCGTGTGCGGTTGCTGCTTCCCCTGGTAGGCATGGGCGTCTTCTGGCCGCTGGAGCTGTGAGCAGACTCCCCTCACACACAGCGTTTCCCTCCTGGTTGTCCCTTAGAGCGCGATGCCCCAGCTGGCGTGCACGTGCAGGCCGGGATGCCGCAGGGGCCCGTCTGCCGCTGGGTTAAGTGCAGTGTGTGCTCCCCGCCGGAATTTGCTTCCAGTGCTGTCAGCATCCGTGTGCATGAGCGTTGTTTTGAAAAACTCGCCCTTCCTTCCTTTAAGTCTGCTTAAATTGTGCAATTGTAGGAGACAACTGCTCTCTCAGCTGCCTGAAAGGAGTAGCCAGGTGAGGGTCGTCCTCTTCTCCCGAGCGTCTGTGACAGGATGAGAAGAAATGGCCTTAAGCTGTGCTATGGAATGTTTAGATTGATCCTTTGGAAGAATTTAATCGCAGAAATGGTGATTAGACATCGGAATGGCCTCCCCAGGAGGTGGTAGAGTCACTGTCCTGGAAGGTGTTTAAGGCAAGATTGGTTGTGGCACTGAGTACCATGTCCTAGTTGGCATGGCGGTGCTCAGTCCCTGGTTGGACTTGATGTTCTCAGAGGTCTTTTCCAACCTAATTGTTTCTGTGATTCTCTGAATTTCGAACGCAGCAAAATTTGTATATTCCATGATGTTTCCTTTGGCTTTCATGAATTATCAATTAATGTTTGTTATGTCTTTTTGAGATTTTTTCCAAGACCGTTCTAAATTATTCAGTAATAGGAATTCTATTGTGTTCCTCCATGAGCCCCTTTAACATTAGGATATGGTGTACTGGATTGGAATCCAGTACCTTGGAATATTTTCATCTTATCTTCCTACATTTCTTTAAAAGTTGTATGCTCAGCTGAGTTAACACAAATATCTGTACAAAGTGTAATATGAGGTCACAGATCTATTGCTGTGTTCAGACTCCTTGTAAAAAATCTTTTATTGAAAAAAAGTTCCTACTTGCTTGATTGTTTAATTATGAGCATGTGGTTTTGACTGTGTAGTTATTAGTTTCCTTGATGAGTCTAATATTCTATAATTTGCTTCTTCATATATACAATTTAGCAGCTGTACTTTATTTTGCTGTATTTTATCCACACTATCTGTTCTGTGCTCAGGTGCAGTTAAGGAGCTGGATGTCCCTCTTGACTTTGGTTAGCAATTAGTCAGTATCAGTAAGACTCTGCATTTAGTTTGCTGATTGGTCCCCCTGAAATGCACAATAACTAACTAAGGGCTGTTCTGCAAGTAGTTTATATATCCAGGGCCCAGGATGCACAGGTTCCCGGGAAAATTGTTCAATACTAGTAACAAGGTCATTGGGGACTTTGAAGGACAGAAGGTGATAGCTTGGGCTCTAAACCGTATTTTATGTAGTGGCAGCTTCAGACTAACCCTGTGTCAAGTTTGCTTTAAATTTCAGCTCTATGTAGGCTTTGAAAGGAAAGAGGAATTTTATGTGTATTTACCCCACACCTGCCCCCAGATCTCTTGTACTTCCTGCGCTTTTGTTTGTGGAGGTTTGTTTTGGTTTTTTTGCTGTCTTGCCTCCACCCCCATCTTTGAAGGATTCCACTGCTTCTTGGTTTATATCTGTCCCACAAGATTCTCTCAGTAGCAGCTTTGAACTGAAGCACTTGTTAATCTTTGTCTGTACCTGTCTGGCAAAATTATAAGATGTAGAATGAGACAACGCTTCATGTCTAGCTTTGTGTGATGGTGCAGGAATAGGAGCAGCCCTCTGAAGCTAATACTTCTGAACAGTTAGAGTGCATACTGCATATATTGGTGTCCCAGAGTTTTGCGCAGTGAAATTCTAGTGTGAGCATTTGATTTTGTAATGCCTGTTGTTGACTGATTTACTTCACCTTGCAGATTCTGAAAGTACCATTGAGAAAACGACAAAATGAGTAGTCGTCGAAAACGTGCACCTCCATCCAAAGTGGATGAGGAGAAGAAGAAAAAACTCTGCTGGAATATGCATGAAGACCGGAGAAATGAGCTGGTGGCATTAGATGAGGAAGTAACTAATGAGGATCATATTCCAGCTCCAAGCACTTCTTCATCCTTCATTGTTATAAACGATGATAGCACTGATGAAGATCTTGCGCAGAAAGAAGGCAGTGGCACAAAATCTGTAAAGTTTTTGACAGTTAACGATGAAGAAGACTCTTATTCCATCTTGACTCCTGTGTCTGTTCAGCTAAATATTATAGTCTTGCCATACCGTGCAGATAGGTCCTGGAAAGCTTTGTTGGGAGAGTTTGCTCTTTGTCTGCCCTCTGAGCAAATTCAAACTGATGAATTCCATGACAGGAGCTTTACTTTAATGAGAGGAGACTTCTGATGATGAGCTGCAGGTCTGTGTTCATGAAAGAAGTGAAGAAGAGTATGGTAATGAAACAAAAGAGTACCTGGGTGCTTATGAACAACGTGTTCTGGTGGAAGCAACTTTAAGTGGTGAAATATTGGAAGGCTTGAGATGGTTGCAAAAGAAAAAGATAATTGGACTTTATCGAAGACCTGGAGAGGCTCAGGCTTTAAAGGTATACATTCATTCTACTTGCTTTGCATTTTGAAAGTTTGGTGATTTTTTTGGGGTTTTTTTTTGTTTGGTTGGTTGGTTTTTGGATTTTGGTTTCTGTTTTGTTTTAAATATAAAAACATCTGAAGAACAAAGTCTGGCAGCTACTACGTATTTAAAATGTGATGAACATGTATAGTTTCTGCATGCATTTGTCATGTTTTCAGTGTGTTTTTTCCTAGAAATACATATTTATTTTTTCACCATTAGCATTGCATTACCTGAAGGAATCACAGAAGCTTTTAGCTGTATTTCCTCTACATGGTGTTTTTAGTAGATTTATTATATCTGTCTGTACCTGTTGATTTTCAAACCATTGTTGTTATTTTTATGCTCTTCTGTTTACCATATTCTTGTCAATGTAACAGTTAATTAAATTGTTAACTATGTAACCTTTTCACAGATTGGAATTTACCTCCTTGA
>VWYI01008114.1:2364-22986 GCA_013399455.1 Anthoscopus minutus | reverse complement strand
TTTTTTTTTTTTTTTTTTTTTTTGTAAAGACTGGTAAATGAGATAACTTTTAGGAATGGATGTGGAGGAAGAAGATTAAACTGTATTTTACAGTTTGTTCTTCGAGACAGCCAAAGAACACTTGAAGAAACAGATTTGTACAAATATATATTTAGTTTTCCAGCAGAAGAAGAATAATTGGCACATCAGTCCTGGAAGAATGTCTGACATAATTTCTTCCTTTGAAAAGATAACATAAATATGTTCCTTAAAAAAAAACCAAACTAAGCAAAAAAATTAAAAAGGCAGTCCATTCCTCCATTAAAAGTCAAATGACACCAATCAAAACATGATAAGCACAGCTGAAGATTTTATCTAGCTCTAAGGACTGATATGTGGGTATTTTGCAACTATATTCCAAGCAAGGAAAGTATTCACAAATGAAAGATACAGAATTCACATTTTATTTTCCTATATTATTTACATTTTATTCATTATAAAAAGGGTTCTTATTATAAAAGCCTAGAAACATGAGGAAGTACAGAAACACATTGATCACTTCTATGATTGACTGCATTCTGGTTCAGGCAACAACACTGAAAATATATGCATGTCCATTGGTTATGGAGTAAGGGAAGCATTTGCATGTTTTAGCTTTTGCATATGGTAGGAGTAGCACAATTTGTTTCAGTATGTTTTGCTTTTTTATTTGGTACAGTTCCAATGAAACCCTATTAAAATACACAAGATGCATAGGAACATCAACTATTTTCTAAGCTTCTCATGATAAATCTTAAATAAATGTGTATGGGTGAAAAAGTAAATGTAAAATAATAGGTGCAAATAAATGTTTTCATGCATTATCTGAATCTCTATAATAGCCTTCTCCGCCATATGCAGCAAAGGTATCAATCAATATTCGAAAGAATTGTCTGTATATTATGTGCATTGTTTATGTTGGCTATTTGTGCACATTCTATTGGATGTGTTGTGACAATAAATCAAATTACATTTAAACTCAGTACATGCGGGATGGGAGAAGAAAAAACCATGCAGGTTATATTTGAATAGTCTTTCTTTGAAGTGCAGCTAGCCACAGAAAAACATGCACATTTTTAGCTGGAATCAGTTTGGTTGGACTGAAATGAAATAATTGCCGGGGGAATTAATTGCGCCCTATTTCTGAACTTAATTTGTTCTGTGTTATCTAGACTTCCAATAAGACTGAATGATGCTGTTGAAAATTGAATGTATTCATTTCTTATGCATGCAATCAGTGAAGGACTTTGTGTCAGCACTGAATACCATGGTATTCTTTTTAAAGTAAAAATATTTGTAATTTAAGAAATCATGTCACATCCCTGCCTCTGATGTTTCAACCCTGAGAATTTTATCTTCATCTGTTCACAAAATGTTTTGTTGTTTTGGCATCTGACCCTGGAGAAGGACAGCCGTGCTCCACTGACCTCAGGCTAGACATTAGTCCTACTTATCTCTAACTGTAATATTTACAGTGGTTTAAAAGTAGTCAGATTAAAAGAAACCAAGTTGCCATTGGCAATTATGCTGGAAAAACACACACAAAAATATGATTTACCTTTATATTTTCTTTCATTCATGGGCAAGTAAGGCAAAATTTTTTTATAAGTGTTTGCCTAGATTGTACTTTTGAGGACCAAAACTTTTACACCTTTTAGAATTTTATATTTTCTTTCATTCCTGGGCAAGTAAGGCAAAATTTTTTTATAAGTGTTTGCCTAGATTGTACTTTTGAGGACCAAAACTTTTACACCTTTTAGAATTTTATATTTTCTTTCATTCCTGGGCAAGTAAGGCAAAATTTTTTTATAAGTGTTTGCCTAGATTGTACTTTTGAGGACCAAAACTTTTACACCTTTTAGAATTTGTAAGCTTGTATTTTTAACATACTTCCATAAGACTAGTTCTTGTTTGTTTTAACTTCATCTTCATATTTCTGGTTAAGCTATTTTAATGCCTTTTTCCTGTCTGAAATTCCTTTTATTTGTTCTATCACACATCTTCTCTAGTAACGCAGACCAGCTTGACCTTTTGAAGAATATTTAGGAGAATATCAAGGGAGAAATGCCTCAAAATTTTTCTTCTTAATTCTTCCTTTAGACAGAAGAGGAGGAGATGGCATGGAATATGAAATATTAGAGTTCATGTTCAAATGCATGGATCTGTGTATATGAATGTAAATTGACCAGTGCTTCCAAGGAGCCTTCCTGAAAGTCGGGCATCAATGCAAATGTCCTGAGAGAGCTTCCCTTGCATCTACTACTAGACCAGACCAAAAGGCAGCCTGATGTACTAGCCTTTTTTGGGGCAGAGGTCTGTGGAGGATGCCCAGTAAAGAATATAAAACCAGAGCAATCTTAAAGCGATGCTGAACAAAATGTCTAGCACACAGCTGGATATACATATCATGTGATGAGTGATCAACTGACTCACAGGGTGGCGCAAAGGGTTACAGTGAATGGGATGACTGACATCAGATTGTCAGTCTGTCACTAGTGGAGTTCCACAGGCTCCATCTTCGGCTCTGTGCTTTTCAGCATCTACATGAACGCCTTGGATGCAGGACTGGAAAGGATACTAAGTATGTTGGCAGATGATACAAATCTGAGAGGAGCTGATCACTCCCTTCTGAAGAGAGACCTTCAGAAATGAGAGAGCTGGGCAATCACTGACCAGATGAAGTTCACTAAGGGAAAATTTTTGATTCTACACCTGGGACAGGCATCACTGGATATACAGACAGATTGGCCAGGAGTCGTGGTTGGTGGCAAGCTGAACATGAATCAGCAGCGCCCTGGCAGCCAGGAGGAACAACCCTGTCCTGGGGGCATCAGATACAGCATCGCCAGCTGGTCAAGGGAGGTGATTGTCCTGCTCTGCTCTGAGCTGGACTGGCCTCACCTTGAGTGCTGGAGATAGTTTTGGGTGCCACAATATAAGAAAAATATTAAGCTGTTAGAGAGCATCCAGAGGAGGGCAACAAAGATAGTGAAGGATCTGGAGGGGAAGCTGCATGAAGAGCAGCTGAGATCACTTGGTCCGTTCAGACTGAAGGAGACTGAGGGGAGACCTCATTGCAGTTACAACTTCTTCATGACAGGAAGTGGAGGGTCAGGCACTGACTTCTTTGTGGTGACCAATGGCAGGACCCAAGGGAATGCCTTAAAATTGTATCAGGGGAAGTTTAGGTTGGATATTAGGAAAAGGTTCTTCAACCAGAAGGGGGTTGAGCACTGGAACAGGCTCCCCAGGGAAGCAGTCAAAACACAAATCTGACATAGTTCAACAAAAGTTTGGATGGTACAGTTTGGCACACGGTGTGTCTCTCGGGGAGGATCCTGTGCCGGTCCAGGAGTTGGTCCTTATGGGTGCCTTCCAACTTTGTTTATTCTATGACTTTCTGACTCTCCAGTGTAGACCAAACAATCTGAAATTCAGTGAAGCTGCTGAAGGTTTTCAAAGTTACTCTGAGAAGTCTGAAAAGTTTTCATTGTTTGTTGTTCTCAAACTGCCAAGTACGAGAACAGAAGACTATTTTTCATGCATAATTTTCTGTAATTTTCCTATTCACTTGTTCTCAGCTTTCAAAGGCTGATGCAGTGTTAATCCAATTTTACTTACAACAATGCATTCATCTGAAACAGCCTCAAGTCCATATCTGTTCCAGGTTTTTAATCACACGTTTCCTATAGTCAGACTAGAAGTGTTCTGGGTAGCTGTGTGGAAGGTTGTGGTGTTATGAGACCCAGAAGGGGTGCTGAAAAGGTGACAGTAGCAGGACTCTCTGGACATTCTCTACTAAGCAAATGAAGGCATCTAGATGTCCTTGGTCCACCAAAGAGTAGAAGCAGATTCAGAACATTGTCTATGGTCAGAATAGCAGTTCTGTTTTGCTGTGCTGCACAGGAGTAGTAATCAAGCACCAAAACCACTAGATACTGCACCTATATAGCCCCAACTAATCTTTGGCTGCTGCTTTCTTTTCCCTTTTTTCTCTCTCAAGTTTTTTCCTTTTTACTACTGTTCCCTACCAAGTAAACAATATGTCCCTAATTATTTTTCATATCATGTTCTGGCACATCTATCTGTACTCTAATCTGGTATTTCTGCTACTGTTATAGAGGTGTTCTCAGCCATGTGCTACTGCTGGTATGATTTTCTCAGTATCTTGGGTCTTTCAAGATTCCTTTTCCCAAAGGTATTCTCACCTCCTCTAAAGTTTGCCTGTTCTTGTGTGCCTAATATGCAGGCAACCATCACCTTGTAATCCCAAGAAAGTGAGGATAGCCTGAATGACAAAAAAAATGAGCAGAAGAGGATATCTCTTCAATAAACACACACAGAATATCAAAATGAGTTTCAGAAAAATTACTTGAGAAGGATGCTGTTTTAACAAACTTGGCAATGCATTTTAGACCCCTGTCTTGTTTAGAAGGAAGAAAGTAACTTGTGCTATCCTCACAAGAACAATCCCTACTGACAGAATAAACAGCTGACAGAGGAATGATGCAGGTGTCCTTGCTTACTGAAAGGAGAGGATAAAAGCAATGTGCTCCATTTGCCTTGTTCATGATGCATCACTGCCTTCACAAATAATAGTCTATGTGATTTAGTAATTAAATATCTCTACTACTTCCCACCTCATGTAATCACATTTAGTGTTAGGACTATAGCACTCAAGAAGACCTTCTGACTCATCGAATATACCTAGCTGTGAATTACAGCCATCCATTTAATAAATATCTAGTCTACAAGGGACCATACTGGCATACCCTGAATGATAAAGCATTTCGGTAACTTAGAAATTAAGATCTTTAGTAAGAACATAAAATCAGATCATAAATATAGAAGGAGGCCAGGAACAATCAAGTGTATCAGCAATCTCCATGTCGATAGAATGGCAGATAACTTTTTTTAGGCGAATATGCTCTGATGAGCCTGCAAAACAGATGACACATGGTGCTACAGAGGAAGGTAAAAATAACGGGTAACACAACAGCAAAAATACCGCATCATCAGAATGCTGAGTTTCTCCATCAATTTTGCATCCATGTAGTTAAATACATAGAGGTGGTTCAATAATACCATGGAAAATTATAGTATGTACCTGAAAGACCAGAAATAAAATGATGTGAGGATTTTTAACTTGCAATTTCTTTCCTTTTAAATTTACTGAATGATCATTTTACTGTTTTTTCAAGATTTTCATTTTTCTTAATACATCTGAAATTTGATCTGTTGAATTATGTTAGACTGATAAGGCCTCTCTAAGGGTATATTTATAAAAGTAAACATTATTTTAGAAAGTCTGGTTTTTGTAGGGAAGCTTTAAATATTGCAAGCATTTTTTACAATATATTTGTATTTTCAAAATAAACTCAACACTTTATTATTTGCAGTGCTTTCACTGATATACAACATAGACACTAAAAAAACTATGAAAATTACATATATTGCTTTTTCCTAAATTTTTTCAACCTCTTCTTAACCTGTAATAACAAATATGTTGTAATTTTGCTTACAGTTATATTTGTTTCAGTATGTCAAGCATGTAGGGGAGAATACTAAATGGTAACATCATATGAAGAATAAGAGAAGGATATGACTTTCTAAGAAATATTTTTTCTTTGAATTTGATTTCAGTGGTTTCATGCACATGTCAAGTCGGGTTTATATGCTTTGCTGTAGGTTGTATAATTTAAATGCAAAACTTGTAAATTGATTGTTAAGAAATAAATTGCTATTTCTTATTGCTATTAATTAACAAGTAATTAAATATAATTTGTTGGTGTCCATAATGTTTTTTGAAATAATGAAAAATCTTTACGCATTTTTATATACAGCAGATACTTTTCTTACAAAGAGAAATAGGATTCCTCTAAGGGGATTGTTAGGATCAGGAACTTTTCAATACTTTAAAGCAATGCAGTTTCTCAATCTTTCTGCAATACATAGATAATGAATCTTAACCATAAGGAACAGGATCATGGTATATTAATGTATAATGGTATTCTTTGCTGTATATTGTTTAAGGCTTGTTCAAGTGGATCTTCGGTCATTTCAAATATCTCACTATATCTCACTTTAATTACACATTTCAATCACTCTGAAGAGTTTTGAGTTAAATATATTTTGTGTGGAAAATTATTCAGCACCCAGTTTTGTCATATAAATAATCTGTGATTGCTGTCACCATTGTTTATGTTTATTTAACAAATATTTACTTAGGCATGGGATCAGGTGAGGAGTTTGTACTGCAGTTTTTTGTGTTTTATAATAAGCTACTTTTGCTATTTAAGTTGAAAAGTTTTTAGATAACTGTCCTAGGGTGACATTACAATGCTTGTATCCGTAATCCTGTGTTCTGTTTATGCTGGGCATTATGGTCTGTGTCTTCAAGACTGGCTTTGAAGAGTGAAGTCTTGTTTTGGTTTTGCTATCAGTCTGCTCACTCCCCCAGTGGTTGGTGGGACACAGAGATGGGGCAGTACAGAGTGCAGTTTTTGTTTTTTGCTTTGCTTGTGCTTGGCTCTGGCTTCTGCTTTGCTCTTGCTTTCTGGCTTCTGTTTATTAGTTAGTTTATCTAAGCAGTCTGAGGTTTCTTCCCTGGACTGTTCTTTTTCCTTTCCCTTTTTCTTTGGAACCACTTGAACCTGCTCCAGACTGGGACCTGGGAAACAAGAGTCTGCACCTTGTGGCCTGCAGCAGCTACCCCAGCATCAGAGGGACTGATAACAGAGCGACCACTCCCAAGAGAGACTTTCTGAATTTGTCATCTTTTTCAGAGGGGTGAAAGAGTGTTGTTATCTGGTATTGTTCATTTTGTGTGCTGGGAGGTGCTTGGCCTGTTAAATGAACAGGTTCTTTCCACTTCTTTCTGAGAAATCCTTCTTAACCAGTTGTGGGGAGGGGCCATGTGGGTTTGCTGTCTGGAGAGACTTCCTTTTGAGGTTTTCTCCCAAATTTGCCCTAAACCAGGACAATAACTCATTTAATAATGACAGAATCTATAATGGAAAATATGATGATATTTTACAGAATTACTTGCAGGATTACTTAGTTGTCATCACTTTAACTTGTAATGTGGATGTATCAGTCGATTTTAGGAAGTGAAAAATTAGATGCTTGTATTCTGTGAGTTCCTAAGATATATCCATGTCTCCAATCTCAGGGTTTATTTCCAAAATATCTTCAGAAGCTAAATAAGGAGCATTCAATTTAATAGGTTCCCTCTCTGCCCAAGAAAAGGGTTGAAATAACTGCAGTTACAATGGTTACATTTCCAAAGAAAAAAACTTCAAGAATATGCTGAAGAAGTCTTAATTATGAATCTGAAGGTCACACTGATTTTTGCTGATGTAGCTTTAGAAATATGCCAAAGCAACCCATCTTGTACAATCAATTTCTTCCAAATATTTAATAATGAGAGCAAGGAAGTTACTAAATCTTACATTCAGAAGTGTCCATGGTGTCTAGATCATAATACTTCTCTTGCAGCCATGACAAAGTTTCTTGTGGATAAAGAGTCCTGCTTTAAGCATAATGCTCTGAGAACAGTAACACCACAATGCAGATAAGAGGTTGCTTATTCATAGTCATACTGGAAATTGGTAGTGCTGACTGGCAATTGTAGAAAGCAGTGAGAAATTTTCACAAAGGCCAGAAATTGGATAGTGAAGATTTCCTGCATATTATGACTGCATCAAAAGTTAGCTTTTGATTCCCAGCACATATAGTACAAACACTTAGATTCCAGGGGACTATTTAGCTTTATCCACCTTTTGAGGTATGCTTTTCAAGAACATTATTTCTTTTTATACTTTAGGAATATCTACAGCAATATGAAGGTAAATATTATTGACATAAACAAGGAGACATTATTTATTTCTTTTGAAAAATAAGATTCATGCAGGAAAAAACGCCTAAAATGTCCAAAAACTGCAATTATTGAATATTTGTATTTTTCTGAAAATAAGGCTTAGTCTTTTTGAATTATGAAAACTAAGCAGGGGTGAATTTAAAATTTCATTTACCTTTTTTTTCTACCAATATTTACTTTCAATTAATAGTTTAGTAACAAAATTTAAGCATAAGATATCACAAAGAAAAACTGGGAAATTATACTTTGCTAAAACACGTGTTCTCTCTGTTCAGATGAGGCAGTTTTATTTCAGAAATAAAATTGGTCAGCTCTGAATGGTTATGTTTAGGACATAATCAACCCAGACATCCCCATGATAAGATTAATTTTTTTGGCAGGCTTGATCAAACTTTCACCACAAATAGAATGAATGTGAAAATAGCACAACTTGCTCTTTCTAAATCCTTTTCATTCAAATCACTGACATTTTAAAGAAGCAGACCTGGAGAAGCAAGAGATCTCAGAGATGTCAGAAATGTACTTTAGAAAAACAAATAAAAAATTAACTCATTACAGTCACTGTATATAGTCCATATTACCATATGCTCTCTGTTCTTGATGCTTTAAGGATGACTCTACAGACCTCTGAAACTATGGAACTCCATTCATAACAATCTACAGAGCATCTCCTAATTTTAAAATATTATCATTTAAGTTTGATATTATTTAATTTAACCCCGATAATTGTCTATGACAACATATTAGCAAGATTTCTATTACTGCAAAGAAAGAAACACAGATTATTTTTCTCTCTCATCAAACCTATTTCTCCCTCCACCCAGAGAGAAAACGTGTCACAGATATATATATAGAGATATATATATATATATATAGACACACACACATTAATACACCCCTGTGCAAAAAGAAATCCTTTTAGGTTAAAAAAAGCTTTGAGAAAGTAAGAAAACATCTATTTTCTCTGCTACTGTAGAAACTTGTTTCTTACCAGCAATTAGTAAAAGGAAAAAATGAGAGGGTAGGAAAGTAAACATGGCTAGGAATGAGAAAGGCCAAACAGAAAAGACCTTACTTACTTAACTGCTTCTTTAATTAGAGGTATTCTCTTTGTTGTGTACTGTAATGCAGTTACACAATGTCTTGAGAGCTAGAAAGAAGCAGACCAACTCATAAAATTCAGGCATCAACAGGCACTAAGATGCCATTTAGAATACAGAGATGAGTGCTGTTTCACTTAGTGAGTCTGGTTTAAGTCCAAAATAGTATGTGTGCTTAGAACTCCCCCCTCACCATCTGTAAAAAGTTGGAAACTTGAAGTTCACTTCAAATGTAAGTCTGTAATCCACACCTGGTTATTACAAGTACACTGAAACACAGACCAGAGAGAGGCATAAGGAAAACCTCCTAGCTAAGGATATGAAAAGCTGCTGGTTGTATGTTAACTCAGGTTGAAAAGAATCTTAGAAAGTTTCTGGTCCAAATCCCAGCTAAAGCAGGGTTGGTTGTGATATTAGATCAGAATACTTACCATTTTTATTATGTTTTTGAAGGTATTCAGGAGTGGAGGTTGCATACAGTCTCTGGGCAACCTGTTAGAGTCCTCACATATTTTTTTCTTGTATCAGGCTGGACCCTCTGGCTTTTTTTTTGTCTGTAGTCTTGTGTTCTCCTATCATACACCACTATAAAGTGCCTGACTCTCAGAAGCAGAAAATGTTACATTGCCAAAAAAGTGATCTGTGATATTTTCATGCTGTATCTTGGCTAAAAGACCAAAAGACATTTTCTGTTTCCTCATAGTCTACACTCATTATGAAAATGCCTTCTCAGGCCTGAGAAGTCATTATTTTTATGAACAAACAGAACTTGTGCACAAAAGTAGTCCTTTTAAGAGGCCGTTATATACTTTTTCTGCTCATCTCAGAAGAGGAATTGCAGGTTGCTGATGGCTAGAAAAGTAAAAAGCTAAGTTACTTTACTTCCTAAAATTCACTAACCTTAATAAGTCGTATATTAAAGCTGTATTAATTTCAATTTTTTGTTTGCAATGGACTTGATTAAATGGCGCAGATAATGTTATAAAGCTGTTCAAGTTGCTGATCTGCAATTACTTCAATTTTTTCTTTTTTTCCTCTGAGGTTTATAAGCTTGCAAAAAATGTTGTGACAAGCCAAAAGTGGCAGAGATTAAGCTAATTCTTTCATTTGGAAGGAGATGGACACAGTTCATTTAATTCAATTAAGAACTCACTTTTCTTGACCTTACCCAGTAGATCAGACACTGACCTAATTAGTCTTTCTGGATTTCACTCTCTCATCCAATCTTCTGAATATTCAGAATTCCTGCTACATTTAGCTTTGCCATATTTTGAGGGCTGCTATGAAAGTTTGATAATTAATTTGCAATTTTTGTTACCAGTAGTTCATAAAGGTGTTCTAAAATGTATTTTTCTAGTTGATGAATTTCAAGCCATACGGTGCCATCAAAATATTGCTGAAATGAAGTTGTATCATATTTGCCATTTCTTCCATTCAGTAAGCCTCTATTCAGGTGATGAAGGACATTGAGTCTCAGCAAATTTGTATCTGACGTTTGTTACATTCTTGTATTTACATATGCACACCCCAATTGCTTAATTAGTGTTAAATCTTTAAGGATTGCTACAGTCTAAATAGCCTCATATTTTCATTTTTATTTTCCCTGCTTGTTACCTTCTGATTTGAAGGCAAGACGACCTGGTTCAGAGAACAGCACGGTGCCTCGGCCTTGCCCGAGTCACTCGGTCCAAAGACACATTAACACCAACGTGGTGGATGGTCAAATGGCATTTATTACCTTACCTCGTGGCACTAAATAGTCAAGGGGATGCTTCACTACGTCGGAGGGGGGGTGGTAAAACCAGGTAGTTANAGAGAATACAGTTTCCTTTCATAAGTGAAAGACAGCATATCCAATCCACCCTCTTACATACGGCAATTTTTATTCCTTTTATTTTTCTAGCCAAGACTTAATTTATTTGGCCCTGGACCTATAGATGCCTCTGAAGCCTTCTCTGTTTTGTTGAATAGGCTGTGAGCAAAGAATTCTTTTGTATGTGATGCATTAATATAATTTGAACTAAAATAGCTTCAAGGTTCAGCAAGCAAGCAAACTAAATACCTGTCTGAATAGAAAACCAAGTCCGTAATTCTAACATAAACAATTGCAGAGTTGAAAAAATAGACAGCTGAGCAGTTATCAGAGCACTTCCAATAATGCATTTTTTAATACTTTTAGAAATGAGTGCAGAAAGGAATCAATAGAGTCCCTCAGGCTATAAAGAGCTTCAAGTGGCTTTTATCTTACATCCTCTTAGATTATTAAAAGTTTTTTATTATAACGATATTAATATTTCAAAGCTTCTTGCCTTACAAAACCTTGAAACAAGTAGAAATGTGAGAAAAACACATGGTAATCATAAAGAAGATTGAAAATGTTAAATGCCATTTTTGGCTTTCTGAACATACCTTTTGTATCCATTTTTAAATGAAGGCATAGTTATGATTGTATGGTTCTATGTGTAGCTTTTAAGTACAGAAGACAAAATGTAAAATCTGTTACTGCAGATTTAGTGTAAGCGTTACCATTGCTTGAATGGTTTTATGTTTGTAAAATAATCCTGGAAATATCAATAAAAGTATGCGTTAATATGACAAATACACTGTTTTTAATTCTGTTCAAGAATATAAAAATTTGGTAACAAGATGAATGACAATTAAAACTTGATATTAAACCTCATATTCTTCATGTGACATCAATACTTTTGAATTCTTGTGCACATCAAGCCATCATTGTCACTTCTCAAAGTTTCTTGCATGTAGTAATTACTGCAATACACAGCATGATGTGCAGACAAATAATTGTTCATTGTAACTAATGTCTTAATACTTTTCTAGAATGAGAGAAATTAAAGAATCCAGTGTCAGCTAAAATCAGTACCTCTTGATGGCTCAGAGGACAGGGAAACTGGAAAAGTCCTGTCTCTGTGAATAGAAAGAAAATCTGATGTTAACTCTCAAGTGCTGGAACTGAATTCCCTTAATTCAGAACAAACTTAGATTCTGTTTCACTATAGTAAAATTCAAAGTTAGTTCTGAACCCAGAGAGTAAGAACTTGCATATGTGAAGCAGCAGAATTTTTCAATGGTTGTGGTTTTATTTACATATCCAAACAAATGGTAATATTTTGGAATAGACTAGTACATCACATGCTAGATAATTTAGAAAAATGTACTATGATGGTCTTAGTGGGAACCAAGTATAAGAAAAACTGATGGTATTTAATTGTCTGAAAGCTTTGCTGTGCTTTTTGAAAATCTGCTTCAGCTCTGAGTCTTCAGCACTCTGGAAACAAAGTACTGCTTGATTCATACTTCACTTTGTCACAGAATTCAAAATAAAACAAAAGTGTGTTTAAAAGCATATGCTGTTCACACCCACTTTCTATGAAAAAACACTTGCATACATAAAGAGTTAAGCACCAAAGGTATGAGCTATACTTTTTTTTGTGCCATGCCTCTTTTACTGCAAAAGTTAGCTGAGTGTGCTGTCTAGAAGTTGACATGCAGTATGCTATATGTAGTAATTAGATTCAATATTTTTGCTGCAGCTTCTGGAGATGGATTTCTCTTGCTGATTTCTGATGAACACTATATTAATGGGGAACTAGATAAAGTATTGGATTGTATGTAACTGGTAATCTTTTTCTGTCAAAAAAATAAATTATTTACACCTCTTTAAAGAATGTTTTAAAATACTAATGAGAACCAAAGTCTGTTTAGTAATTTACATAGAGGAAATAAAAATTTCTAAAGAAAATATCTTATTGCACAATAAAAGGAAATGCAAATAAATGCAAAATAAATGTGAAAATCAAACCTTTTATAATCTCACAAGAACTTATGTTTAATTCAAAGTCCACCTCATACCTTAGTGTTATGTACAGGAGTAAAAGAGAATTCTATGCACTTTTAAACATGTGCAAAATATGAAAAATACAGTGCAAGTTATGGCTAGAGTGACATTTCTTCTTTTTCTTAAATGAAGTGAAAACTTAGGATATTGAAAATAATGGTCATAATTCAAGGCAAATCAGCGACCCTTTTATTAGGATAACCAAACACGGAGAGGACCTAGAATCTCTGGTAACACTGAATTTTGATCATTGCTATGGTTCTTGGCTATCCAAACCTTATTCTGTTTTCCCTGAGAATTTTAGCTTTGCAAAAAGAATCAATCTTTTTGGTAGTGCGTTTTCCTTTTAATAATTTGTTCTGTATCCCCTCTATGTTGTTGAGTCTACCCTAAGTTGTATCTGTTCCCTCCCACTGTGTTCCCCCATTGATTTGTATACTGTAAATCTTGACTTATGTTCCTCCCCTAAGTCTTCCCTATTGGACCAAAAATTATACCTTCCCCTTAAACTTCTGCCGTATATAAGCTGTGGTTTTTGTCTTTTGTCCCTGGACTCTCCCTGGAATAAAACCTTCATTGGAACCCACATGAAAGACCTCCTCCTTGCTTTTGTCCCCCAGTTCACCTAACATCCAGATTGTGCCATAGAGCATCTGCTCTAAGCCTCACCTCGGGTCACCCTGCTCCCGAGGTGTGTCCCACACTTTTGGTGCCATGCGTGAGCTAGCGGGATTCTGGCACCACATCAAGTCTTCAGACAAATTTTAATCTTATTACATTTTTATTCTGCTGATATATCAAAGGAAATACATCATAAAATATTGATATTTACTGTTACAATATATTAGCAAATAAGTTTTTAATTAAAGGTGCATGCAAACCATGACTTAAAAAAATATTTATTAACTCATTCTATTTTTGTTATGCAAAAAAACAACAAACCCTAACTGCATGACTAAAAATCTGCCTAGAAATAAAGAAATTAAAGATAAAACAGCAAATTACTTCACAAAGTGTTTTACAGAATTAATGAGGTTAAGAAGAAAATTTTGTAATGCATAATGCTTTGTCTAATCTCTGAGTTAAAGAGGGAGAAATAAGGTGGCTGTATTTTCTTCTGACTGAGCATATTTACACCAATAACCCCTTTTAAATGGTAGTATTGCTTCTGCAATGACAGTGTAAGGATACAGGCAAAACAAAGTTTACAAGTGGCAGTAATAGTTCTTCTGTTACTTTCACTGCCATAGATAGAAAAAAAACCAGAAAAGGTTTCAGTCAAACAAATCCTTCTTCAGATCAATGAACAGAGGGAAAAAATCTGAAAGCAAATTTGGAAGAACCAATGGGAATCTAATTAGATATATATTAGTTATACTGTTTCTGAAAGTGCAGCTGCTACATAAGAAATGGAAAAATATTTGGGATGAGGGCAGTGACTTCTGATTCTCAAAAAGATCAGTTTCTGAGAGGTGAGAAAGTACCAATCTCCTAAAGGAAGGAGAGAGACAAGTAGTTTATCATCTTTGTGGTCTCTAGTTTTAGACTGTGAATCGTAGTACTTAAATAAAAAGTTTGTACAGCAGGAGGATGCCAAATTTATGCTCCTAATCATTGATATTTTTAATTACTTATTTGTGCTGCTTTTAAACCCTACTTGGACTACTTTCCCTTCCTGCAGTGTAAGTACTAACCGTAGTACATTCCATTTTAAGTGCTTATAATTCAGATAGTTCTTGAGTTCATAATTCAAAGGATTTGCAGAAAAAAAAATTGACAACATTTTTTATAAAACTAAAAAAACCCCAACAAAACCCTACAAAAAATAAAACAAAAAAACCCCAAAAATAGGAGGAAGGAGTAAAAGCATGTCCAAAATTATTTGTAGGGTAAACCCCAGGAAATGAGATAAAGTATTTAGCCCTCAGAATGGAAGTTGGTCAGCAGTGGTGTTCTGCAAGATAATGTGCTAGATAGTTTAATCCCAGACAGCCAGGAAGAAATTAGGCAGTGAAATACAAATATCTACTAATATACCAGATTACTCAGAACATGAAAAGTAAAGGTTGCTTTTAAAATTGCAGGAGGGAAACTGAGAGGCAATAGAATGTCAGCTGAATCTCAGCGTGAATCAATATAAAGCAAAGCAAATGAAGAAAGTGGTATGAAAGTGTAACTGGGAAATTGAAATGCTGAGCTTGTGCTGATGACTCTCTGAATAGCCATAGCCTCCCTCCCAAGGCAGAGGCATATAATGAGTGAAGTTTTAGCATTGAGAACCCTGGTGAATAACCTTGTAGAGTCTGCCTCCAAGGAGATGGACTCCTAGACTCTACCAGAAATGGCCATGCTGAGGAGTCAGTGGGGTGATTGCTTTGGGGGAAGTGTCTCCAGAATGCATATTTTATCAGTAATTCAATGGCTTCAGTCAAGTACATATTATTTGCCCAGTTTCTCAAGCTACTATGAAAGTATTCAACCCACCAGATGAAGTAGATCAAGTAAATTATTTTGCTCCTGAAGTGCCAAATAATATCACTTGAAGTAGGGAGAAAAGAATAAAGAATAAAAGCAAATAAGAAAATGCTGTTGAAAGTTACTAAGAATCTGAAGTTCCTGTGGGATAAAAATATAGACTGAAATTCTTGAGATTGTCAGTATCTCTTCTCATATTTACAGCCAGTGTGTTGATTTGACCCTGGTAAGCAGTTGAGAAAGCCAGTTGTTAGCTTACTTCCTTCTCAGTGGGATGGGAAAGAGAACTGGAAGAGCAAAACCAAGAAAATTTGAGGATCAAGATAAAAAGACTTTAATAGGTAAAACAAAGCTCACATGGAAGCAAAGCAAAAAAAAGAAATTTTTCCTTACTTCCCATTGGAAGTCCCTTTCTCCTAGATGTTATGGCTGTTCATGATGTCATGGACATCATAAGAGTATGGTGTATCCCTCTGGTAAGTTTGGGTCAGCTGTCCCAGACATGTTTCCTCTCAGTTTTTTGCACATCCTCATGCTACTCATGAACGGGACAGAATGGGAAAAAGATGAAGTCTTGCTGCTGTGTAAAGATAGCTTAGTGATAGGCAAAACACTGTTTTAGTGACAAATTCAAAACAGAGAATGATACAGGCTACAAATGAATGAAATCAACTCTGTCCCAACCAGACCCAGTAATTAAAAACAGAATACAAAGCTGTGAATAGTAAGCAGCAGCCTATTCCTAAAAGATACATTTACTAAAGATAATATAAAGGAAACAAAATTAACCAACCAGGTAATGTTTCTCCCCTAAGAATTAAAAAAAAAAATAGAGTGAGAGAATAAACTGCTATGTGTTGCAGTTTGGAAGGTAACAAAGTGACCTAAGAATGACATTCTAGTCTATTTCTCTACTGGTTCTGTGCACTGTGATGGTTTTTGAATGTTTATTACCACAGTGAAGAAGAAAATAAACCGTTTTCCAGTCTCACCATAAAGAAAATATAGAAAATACTATGTACATTTAATTGCAGGAAAAAAAATGCGCTTTCTCTAGACTTAAAGAATAATGGAATGACTATCACTGGAAATTTTTAAGAAACTTTGATAAGCATGTGTTAACAAGAGACGGTATGACTGTGTCCATCCTAAGTCCTTTGCTCTTTTCTCTACCCTCTTAATTTCACTTCTTTTGTTATTGTTTATGATTTTACTACTGATGCTCTCCAGGACTGTTTTTCCCTATAGCTCAGATAAAAGAATTGTCATTGTCAGGAGGTAAAAACCAAGATGCACACACACGAAAAGCTTTCCACTATCTTTGAAATAGCTACTTAAAAAAAATAATAACTTACGCAAACACAAAGCTGCATAATTTTGACACGTTCATACGCTATATTTCATGCCATTTTCTTTCAGGCTTTCATTCCTACAATTCATGTTCCATGTTACTTCAATTCATTCAACTGTCATTTCCCTTTAATGTTTTTTTACAAGGTTTATCACAGGTTTAATTTATCCATTGAGAGGATAATGTGTGCTTTGTCAATTACAGTCATGTAAACATGATTTCTTGACTTTCAAATGCATGTTTGATTTGCAAATGGCAGGAAAAGGTAAAAAGAACACAATCAATGCAATCCTTGCAATGAGAGCTCATGAACAAGGTGTTCAATAAATCAACACAAATACAACTGTCAGTAATTAAGGTCTGGAACTTTGTTTCCTTAGTCTGTTTTCTAGTGCTCCACTGACAGATGACAAGTTGAGCATAGCAATGACATGGCTAGGTAAATTGGTCAATTCTGTAAAGGTTCATAAGGTATTTTACATCAAAACAGAAACTGCTAAAGTAGCGACATTATCTGTAACGCTTGGTACAGTATATATGGTGTATTTTTTAGGTACAAGGTTAAAAATCTTAGTTGGAATTACTGAGCAGTAGTAATGGATTATCACTTAACATCTTTCTAATTTCTCTTCTGTGTTAAAATCCTCTTCTTTTAACATATGCTCTTGGCATATGTTTTTGTTGACAGGTTCAACTACCTGAGAAGCAAAGGCAAAACAGAATACAGAGCTGAGAGGAGGAAACAACTGCATTCTTCCAGATTTTTGTATACACCATAGAGATAGCAGATACCATGGCACAGCAGGAGCACAGAATGACACAGAAAAACTACTCAAGGTTCTGTGAGGCTGCTTGAAAACTGTCCAATAATAGTTTCAGCATGCTGAGGGTACAGTGTTTTCTATCAGCTAGTACAAGTGCCATTGATGCTTTGGAGATCTCTTTCCTGATAGAGCTCCATGGGAGTTATATCCTTGTTCAGGTGCAGAACTCTGGGGAATGCCTGATCCTGGGGACCTCTCATGTGTGAGATATGCTTAGCTTGAGGCACAGAGCCACTCACTGGAGGAGCTGAAGGAAGAGTTGTACAGGTTGCGTATCATCAGGGAAAATGAAAAGGAGGCTGAGTGAGTGTTCACTGAAAATTGGCAGAGACAACAACATAAGCCATACAAAGCAGCAAAGGAGAAACAATTTGAGGCCATGGTCAAACAAGTAGTGGAGGTTCACTCTCAAGATGGAGAAAGCTGGAAGTTTATGAGTTCTGGTTCCTGCTTCACTTGCAGATCTGCAACTTCAGAAGACTTTTTAATGTAGGTGGAGAAAGCCCCATAATCATGGGTCACAATATTCATATGTTACTTTAACTGCTAATATATTTTCTGGAAGAGCAATAAAGTGAGGTACAGGAGATCTGGGAGATTTCTAAAATGTACAGAAGACCTTTTTAATTTAAGTTATCAGTGAACCAGTTCAAATGCTTTCTTAGACCAGTTATTTGTTCCCAAGGAAGTAAAAACTGGTTTAATATATTAAACAACCTTGGCTGCAGTGACTGTGAGATTATGAAGTTTAAAATCCTGAGAGAAGTAAGCAACACATATATCTGAATTTCAACCTTGGACTTGAAAGAGCAGATGTTCACTTCTTTGTGGACCTGCTTAGCAAGATACCCCAGGAGTCTTGCCTGGAGTTCAAAGAGCCCAAGAAAGGTGCAAGAGACTCCACTGGGGAAGTTTCAGGGGCAGCTTATTTAAAGGGGAAAAATGGTCCATTCCAAATACAGAAAGTTGAGCAATCACAGGCAAAAGGTCAGTGTGGATGAACATGAATATTCTGTCTGATACAAAAAAGAAATACACACAAGGTAGAAGGAGTCTGCTCAAAAGGAGTGTAGTAATTTAGCTAAGAAAACCAAAGGTCAGCTGGAGTTGAATACAGTGATAGTGGTGACAGAAAACGAAGGACATTGTAAATATATTGACATTTTAAAGAAAGGCTAGGAAATGGGTCTGCTGTTCAGCGGAGCAGGGGACTTAGCAACTAGGGATGTGAAATACATTTTATTTGCCTCAGCTTTCACTGGAAATGTTTACTAGTGAAATATTATGATATTTACTCAGGCATCCCAGGTTCCTGAGCCCACCAGCAGACTCTATAAAAGTGAAGCTCTACTCAGAGTAGAGGGAGAGTCTAGAATCACTTAAGCTGTTTGGAAATTCAACAGCTCTTGGAACCAGATGGAATGCCTCTTCCAGTGCTGATGGAGATGGCTGATGGCACTTCAGGGGTGCTGTTATCTCCTAATGGTCATGATAGCTGAGAAAAGTTCTTAATGATTGGAATAAGGCAAGTGCCGTACCCATCTTAAAGATAGGCGAGAAGGGATATTTAGTTAGCAAGCTGATCGGCCTCATGTCAGTCCCATGAAAGATTTTGGAGCAAGTCCTCTTAGAAGCCATTCCCAAATATGTGAAGGACAAGAGAGTGATGAGCAACAGCAAGTCAATATTTACAAAGAGCAACCCACGCTTAAACAATCTCATGTTTTTTTTATGATAAGATGCTTAGTCAACTCACAAAAGGATGGTAGTGAAAGTTTTATACTTTGACTTTATTTAACAAAGCTTCTGACACTGTCTCCTATAATTTCCTTGTCACCATATTGGTAAAACATGGACTGGCTCTTACGGTGGGTGGAAAATCTGCTAGACTGCAAGCCTCAAGGAGTTGTGATCATTGCCTAGTCCATCTGAAGGTCAGTAACTAGTTGCCATAAGGGATCAGTACTGGAATCAGCATTGTTCAATGTCTCTGTTTAAAGCCTGAAGGATGGGAGAGAGTGCACTCTCAGTATATTTGTGAATGATGCCTAATGTGGGAAGTGATCAGTATGTTAGAGGACATGGGTGCCTGAACAGACTGGAAATATAATTATTTCCAGTGATATTTCCTGATAGAAATATCATTAAGTTCAGTGAAAGAAAATGCACTCTTACATCTAGAGTAGGATAATCCTATGCAGCAGTACAAGGTGGGAACTGACTAGCTTGGAGCTCTGAAGAAAAGATTCTGTGTGGGTTAACAAGTTGAGCATGAGACAGCAGAAAGACAAATTTATTCTGGAAAGCTGTACTATTAATAATCTAAAATTACTCATTATATCATTACAGGTTACTTTGCCCTTCTGAAAGAGGGAAACAGTCTGGTAGACTTAAATATCCTCTGCCAGTGGATCACCAAGCCACTCATCCCTTGACCTAGGACATAAGGAGAAGGAAGAAAAAGGGAAAAGATCCCAGAGTTATTGTGGAGGGCAAGGGTTTTTTTCAGACTTGTAGTATAACTTCCCTGTTCTTTCTAATCACTGCACTGTCACTGGATTTGTCTGTTTTAATTGACTTAATCAGCACCCTTCTCTGGCTCTGTTCAGTTCCACTCTCTTGACTTCTGTCTTGGTATGTTAGACAGGTATTTGTCAAGAAATGTAGGAACCTCTTTTGAAATAAAGAAAAAGAAAAATGTAAGCTCCACCCTTCCCCACCAAATTATTATATTATGAAAACACGGGGCTCTCAGGCAGAGATATGGGAATAGGAATAACAGTCCTTTACTAATATGTTTAATAAGGTAAACCAACAACAATAACTACAGTATTAACAACAAAACAGAACAGTGACCTCGTCTCGGCCGAGACAGGAAAAAGTGGAGGAGAGGCAGTGCCTCACAAACCCCTCAGCTGGCACTCAGTCTCGTAGTTCCTGCAGGGCTCTGTGAAAAACACTTCGCTGGAATGACAGGGATGAGCAGAAAGTCCCGGGCTGGTGGATGAGATGGATGAGGATGAGCAGGAGGAGGAGGAGCAGGAGCAGGAGTAGGAGCAGGAGGAGGAGGAGGAGGAGGAGCAGGATTAGCAGAAGCAGGAGGAGGAGGATGAGGAGGA
>VWYI01008113.1:197335-208215 GCA_013399455.1 Anthoscopus minutus | reverse complement strand
AATGTTTAATAACAATGTAATTTTTTTTATTGTTTTCCAAATTAATAGATGTAAAAGTCTCTTGCAGAAAAGAAAATCCTGTGTGTACCCAATCATGGTTTCCACTTTTCTGCCTTGTTATTTTTTTAATGTTCTGTGCTCCCTCTGTTTGTTCTCTGAAAACTCACTTCTTCCCTAGTGTTCCCATACCTTTTGTCTCCCTCCAGATGTCTGGCATGCTTCAGCTGACACCATCAGGGTCTCTCCTGCCTGTCTAACCGGGTTCTGAGTTTCCCTCCTCCTCTATGGGGGGTGGGTGGGCAGAGGAATAGAAGGAAAAATAAAAGGGTGTCTGTAACATTCTGATGTGTTTCTGTCTGTTTTGCTTTTCTGAGAGGAGCCTTGATGAGAACTCTTGGGCTCCAGAGCTGCCTCTGAAAAAAATCTAAGTAGTTTGTAGCCCTACCTGTGGTCCCCACCTTATAAAACAGAGATGTGGAAGGGGTAAGTGAGAATTTGCCACTATCCAGCAAGGACATCCTGAAGGAAGTCATGGATATGCAACTATTAGTAACAGTCACAGGTTACTAAAAAAAGGGTTCAGATTGGTATTTACTGAAGTACAGTTGCATTTCTTATGGTGAAAGTTCTTTCTGCCCTAGTATTATTTTCAATTGTCAGGAATCCTCAAAAGGCAATACTTGAATCTGAGTTTTCTCAGAGTTGTGATGGTTCCTATTTCTGTAAGTCCATTAACATCTTGGTGTGTACAAGAAGAGTTTGACAGTTGTAGTCTGGCACTTCCTTATCGTAACTTGATATAACATTCCATAGAGACAGTCATGCCTCAGATTTATATTCCACTCTGCTTCTGGTATTTCAGCTTTAATAGTTAATAGTGTTAACTCATGTATTGTTTGAAGAAACTTAATTATATTAGAACAGTTTACATTCTGTTTCTCTTTCTATCTCTTTTCACATAGGATGATTTTGTGCCATGATTCAATGGAAAAGTACTCTGTAAATCACTGATTTGTGCTACTTGGTTGTAATAAAGCTGCTGTTTTGTGCCTATGCTCTTTGAACTCTGGGTACTATACTGTAATCTTTGCTCTATCTTTCATCAGGAAACCTTCAAAAATTGTTGATTAGAGTTACACAAAAGATCTGTGTTAAATATTTGTGTGCACAATAGCTTAACTTAGTATGCTGCTATAAAATATATTCAGAATCACAAACAATCGTGGGGATTTTTTTACCATAGCTGAAATTAGGAAATGTTCACAGATCATAGTAAAAAGAAAAGTGCTTGTGAAGAAAGAGAAGTAAGTTTTCAAGGTACATCCAGTACAGAGCAGTAAAACCAAAGACTCTCATGCCTGGAATGCCAGTCCTTTTTTTTGTCCATGATTTTTTTTTCCTGTGACCCTGAATTGATCTTTTGAGTTTTATTTGTCTTTTTCTCTGAGAATGTGATGTTCTTAGGATGTGTAAGAAGTGGGTGGCAGTAGCTGGGAGAATGATGGTTGTACTTATGTTCGTTTCAGGCTTGTGAGTAGTGTAGAGAAACAGCTTTCCCTCTTATGGTAGTAGTGTACATCTAAAAAGCCTGATGTGTTTTTTTTTACCAGTCACTTTTCAAAGTCACTGACAGAAGGGAGCCCACACACTGTAGGAAAAGCATGCTTTTAGGTCTGGTTTTAAAGAGTGGTTTTACTGTCACTTGTTTGCCTTAAGTACTGTAATTGTTGGTTTGGATTGAAAACAATAAAAAAGTAATATATGTGTCCAATTTTCACCTATGGGGCTATATTTTATACCTGCTTATAACCAAAGTCAGAACTCTTGTAAGTTAAACATAGTGAGCCACAATCGAGCATCAGATATTTCAAAGTAAATCTCAATGCCAAGGTAAACTGAAGGATATTGGAGAAATCCCTGTTTTGGCACTTACAGAAAGTAGTAAAAAAACCCCAAAAACCCCCCAATGCCTGATTTACATCCCTAATTTTTCATGTGAGAAAACCCAGTGAAATGGAGCCACTAGCAAGTGGCATTGTAGTTAGTAGTAGCCACTAACTGTCTGGCACTACTGCTGTTTGATATAAGGTACATTTTTGAATTTAAGTAATGGAATGTACAGTATTGATCTATTTATGCAATTCATGAGAATATTTTTTTATTAAATAAATGTAATGACATACCTTTACTTTGAGGAAGAAAGGTTTTTCAGTCTGAAGCAGCCTGTTAATTGTTCCTCTCTAGTGCTTCCTTCAGCCTGTGCCTCATCACAGTATGGGAACACGTACACGTTGAGCAGACATTCCTGATTTTTCTTGAACAGTGGAGTAGGATAATTGTCCTGAGTCAGTTCTGGCAAAACTGTGGACTGCACGGCTTGATCTGCCTCTCCACTGCCAGAATCACTTGCCTTTGGCTGCCAGGGAGGAAATTGGGCCGTTTTGCTCTCTTCTGGTACAATGGTTTAATTTACCTCAGTTTCTGTTGTGTTTACCCAATTACTGTGTCTTGGTTCCCATGAGCCAAGTAAAAGCAGGAGCTGTGCCAAAGGTATGAGACATTTTGAACTTGAATATTGCTGCACCTGAGGTTTTGACATTATGGAGAGTTTACAATGCAATCATCTCACAGCAAAATCTTTTAATCTCATTATAGTTCTTGCAATTAACGTATAATAACATTCATATAATTACCAGAGACATGGCCCATTGTTCAAATTGAGCTGTAGCCCATTGGTGTGCGGTGAGGGGAGTTCTAACTGGAGATTTAAAAAAAAAAAAAGGAATTGTTTTCTTTCAAAGCAGCAGTTTAATCTTGTTTCTGTAGATTCCAGATCTCTGAGTGGTACCAGGTTGGTGTGCTGGATTCACTGGGTTCTTGTCACAGTGTAGGCAGGGTTGTGCTCTGAGGGCTGCTCTGGTGTGGGAGTTTGCTACTGGTGTGTCCATCACTATTGCTTTAAATTAGGTGTCTTTACTGCTCAGTCTAGGAAGTAGGCTGTGTTAAATCTAAGTGTATTATTCCTTCCATGTCATCTAATTTTTTGGAATCTGTCCACAAACCAATGTAAGTGTATGTGTATGTGGGACCTTCAGGAGTTGTTTCTCTTAGCGGTTCTCAATGCTAGGCTTTTCCTTCATGTACTTTTAGTGGCATAATACAAAGGTGCCATAGGAGTGGCAATACTGAATGTGCAATACTGAAAATAGTCATAAGCAAAGAGAGCTTTTCATTGGTAAACTAGAAGGAAAAAAAAAACCCACTAATATTCTCTAAGAGGAAATGTCAGATTTTATCTCTTTAGCATAAAAATAGTCATCTGACAACACATAAAAGTGAATTTTATACATGTTAGAACTGTCACTGGTGTAGGAGATGCAAACTACCATTTTAATCTTAAAAGCTTTTGTAGAAGCAGAATAATAGTACTCTCTTAACTGCCCTTAAAAGGTTATGTGTTTTTCTCATTTTTAACACTGGAAAACTTGATGCAGTTTTGATGACACCGAACCCTGCTATGGGATAAAATAATCAAGATTCTAAAAGAAGCCATCGTTGGTGGATTTTTTTCTATGTTACCCAAAGTTCTCTAGCGTGTTCTGTAGTACATTAATTCTCTTCAAAGACCTGAAAATGTTATTCTTAAATATGAGCAAGAAATGGGTGAAGAAGTCATAAGGTGGAGAAAAAATTCTGTATGTGCAAGATGGAGCCTGAAATAATGTATTTACTCAATAATGGTGTTGATTAAAAGTATCTGAATCCATATATGAGACAAATTGAACATTTACTTGAAACTGTTATGACCTTGATGAGGTGCTTGTACAGCAAACTTGTCAAGTTATGTTTTGTGTTTAATATTTTCCTTTGTAATAAATCATTTTGTAGTGGAAACTGAAATAATTTGTTTTGGTCCTCTCATTCTTCAAAAGCCTAGAAAGCTGCTAGGCATGTGACTGGGTCTCTGGACGAAAGTTTTCCTGTTTCTTCAGGTCCAAATTGGACCTCAGTTACACTAGACACCAGAGTGTACTATTGTGGGGCAAATTGCTGTCCAGAGGAGTTTTATGTCCCCATTGGTAGGTAGCTACAGGCAGACCCACGAGGGAAAGTAAAGAACAGGGCAAAATGTATGAACACTTTCAGGTGTTGCATGAGTTTGTTTTAATACACCTGAGTGGATTGGTATTCCCAGTGCCCATTATCCCTTAAGGTGAGGTAAACTTCTCACGTCCATGGTGTCTTTTGGCAAGTGAGATGCAGCCTGCCCTGATCTGCAGGAAGGGTTGCTGCTGTCAGAAATTGCTTAAAGGATTGAAGAGAAAGTTGTTTGAATTCTCAGGTTTGTTATTCAGTGTTTTTGAACCACTTCAAGCTTTATCTATGAAGCACTGCATCGGTGTTATTTTATAAGGATTCTGTCACATTATAGTAGTTTGGATCTAAATTATAAAATTCAGAGTAATCTTGCTTTTACTCCTGAGCTTCTTGAGCTTCTTTTGTGGCTGAGCATTGTCTCCATATTCATAGATTTGGCTTAAAACTGTGGAATTAGCCTGATTGTTCCTTTCCTATCCAGCCTCTTCTGATTTCCTTTATTTAAAAAAAATACACAACAATAATTTTGATTTTTTTTTTTGGTAGTATTATTCTCCATTTTGTGTTTTCATATAGATGCAGGATGGTTGTAAGTGCTCCAAAGAAGCTGAGCTCTTCTGTCTTTGCTAAGAAATCATTGTATTCTGTATTCTGGTGGTGCTGAGATACTCAAAAGTTCCTAAGAAATGATGGGGTCATTAAGATTTTTGTGGCAGGTGTTTAATAAATCTGGCTCTGTAATGCATGTGCTTTGATGGGGATAAAGGCTCCTCTAGGTATTAAGTATTTAAAGAATAGAATAGAAAGGTTACAGATTGTATCAGGAAAAATAGAATTACTTGTTGAAGAGAAGAAAAGTGGGAAAACATGAAGCACTCAGAATAAAATGACATTGGTTGTTAGAAGTGAAAGAGAACAGAGTGCTTTTGTTCTGGGTGAAACTTTACAGGTTGATTTTGTTTTGTTTTGAGACTAAAGCAACTCAGAGGTGGTGCAAAGGTGTTGCTTGTGTAATGTTGAAATGTATGTGAAAGTGGAAGCCAGGCAGTTCACCCCAGTCCAAAGTTCAAGTACCTGGTGCAGCTACAGCATGAGCAAAGAAGCAGAGCATCCTCCAGCTCAGCCTTTTCCAGTTTCTGTGTGGGACAGCCCTGGTCAGGGTGGAGGACTGGAGTTCTTGTGGGAGCACTGCCTCAGCAGTTCCACAGCCTGGGCTGTGTGGGACCATAGGACGGGTGGGCAAAATGGTCTTTGGCTTTTGATCCACGACAAGTAGATACAGCTCACCTAAAGCAGGTAAAGCTGATCAAAGCTGCAGTGCTTTGCACTAATACTAAGTGAATGAGGCTGCTAACTGATAATAAGTTAGGATTGGATGGTCTGTGTAGAGGTATATGTTTTCAGAATTAGGTAAAAAAAAAACAACCCAACCCAAAACTGCTTGCCATCCAGCTTAGCATGTAATGGCCCTCAGGAATATGAAGTTTAATTTTGAATAAATACTTACTGGCTGGCAAGTAAATGGATGAAAGCTTTATACTGAAGCATTGAGATTTGTATGGGGTTTGTGTACAAAAAGTATATAATGAGTATTCAATTAATTCATTATATTTTCTAATAATAAATACAAATGTGTAATTTTTATTTATTTTTTCTTTTTTCAGCTCCTGTTGTTAACCGATACAACAGAAGAGTGTCAGGTATGGTTTCTTTTTATGAGCTTAAAGTATCTGAAAAGGTTTTGAAATGTGTATCTGACGAAAGGAATTACATAAAAAATTACCTATCTCTTGTTGCCTTATTTCTCATAATTCTTGCATTATTTTTGTTTGAAATAATGAGAATTGTTTCTTAATTCAGTGTAGATGTCAATGGTCAACATATTTAGAGCAGTTAGAAAACAGAAATTTGAGGGAGGGCTCCCTTTTTGTATTGTTTTAGTCTCTTGCTTGTGCAACTGATATTTATAGTTGTTGAATTAGTGACTGTTCTCTAGTTCTAGAGACACAGATTATACTTGTTTATCTGTTGGTTTGTTTGTGTTCTATCTCAACCAATATGAACTGCCTTAATGAGAAACTCTTATTCCCAAAAAATTCCTTTAGAATTGATTTTGAAGAGTATCACATGAACAAAATGTTATGTGTAGATGAGAAGGTATTGCATTGTTTTTTCATTTGTGGTGCAGTGTGAGTTGCTTTGCGTGTGGTACTTTTTCTGTCTTCAAATATTTTACTAACATTTTACTAGTCTAGAAAGTTGTGATTCTGATTTGACAAATATCTTTATGAAAATTCTAGTGTACTCTAGTATTGAGTCCAAGTCTGCTCAGTTTGTAATTTGTGTACATAATCTGACATGTTCTTGGGCATGTTAGTTATGGTGGGGCATTGTTGATAATATATATAGGTGGTATATAAATGTAAGATAAATACGTATTTATGTGCAAAATGTCCTTTTACTTATGCAGTTAATTTTCTTTTCTACTGGTTGCTTGGATATGATTAAGGATATGATGGTGTATTAATGCCAAACAAACAAATGACTGAGTATAATGATAATTTCATAACCCTTAAAAATTGATAATGCTGTAGTTTTGAGATATGATTACATGAGAAATCTTGGCAGATCAAAATTGTATCTTGAATTGTGGAGTTTGATGCTCTGGTAGTAAATTTTGAGAGCCATACGTTGTAGGGTATCTTAATTTGGAGAGACACAAGACGCTTCAGTTTCTCTCCTAATTGAACTAATCCATCCTGAAACCTGCTGATGGAGAAAAATCTTAGAAATAAGGAGTAGATACATCTCAGATTTAAATTTAAATAAAGGCTGAGTTATTCCCCAAATTAAAACATTAAGCCTTAATCAGAAAGCATTTGTAATCTTTTTGACTTTGCAATACTCAAATGCAATGTTGGTGCTCACACAGTACTGAGCTGCTCTTCAGGTTCTCTATTTAGGAGGTCTAAAGGTTAATGTGAACAACTAAAAGGCAGATGTAAAATTGAATTGCTAACTTGTGCAATTAGATTAAGGAGGACTTCAGTTGCTTAATAATGCTTCTGCTTCAGGAAGAGCTAGAATAATTCAGAGTTTACAGTTCATATTAGAATTGTCATGGAGACAAACAATAATAGAATATGTGTACATTAGTACTGTGTGTTAAATAATTTGCACAATAAAAAAGTCCATTTTATCTCTGCACACACTTTATAGGTCACGATCAACGTGGGATTTGTTAAAATGCAAAGGCGATGCAAGCACCATCCATGTGTATACAAAGAGATGCAGTTTTCCTTCTCTTGGCAGGAAAAGTAGAGAAACTGCTGGTTTGGGAGGTGTTTGGTGGAGGGGTTATTTCATCCCATTCCTGCTGTTTCTGTCAGGACCTACACAGGAATGAGGCTGGCAGGGCTCTGTTGGGTCACTGAGCTCAGCCCCCTGCTGTCACAGGCAGCCCCATTTGACAGCCCCTGGCATAAAATCAGTACAGGGGCTCCTGATAAACTTAATTATATTGGTCACTCCATTTTCTGTAGTGGAAGGCTGCAGAGCATGCCAGTGTCTCTGCCCTTGGCTGGGGACTGACTGCATGGTATAGGGAGGTGGCAGAAATCAGGCAGTAAGGAGGTGATACCTCTTTTCTCAATTTTATCAAAGCTGTTTCAAAACTAGAGGAAGAGAGCATTGATATTTGTACCACTATAACACATGGTATGTAACACTGAGGAGAATTTTGCTCCTGGCAGGATATGAATGAAAAGTTAATTGTGTTTTTGGAAGGGTGTGACGCCCACTAGAGTCTCTCTTGTGCATAGTTTCTCCTCTTTTAGTTGTAGCATATTTCAGAAAAGTTAAGTATTTCGATAGATTTCTGTATTGCCAGTTCTAGACGGTTTTGATTCCTTCTGCAGAACACCCACTCTCCAGCAGACTTGCTGATTTTTTCTAAGGTTTGGGAAAATCTGACAAAATGACACCCATACCATACATGTGTCACAAAAGGTTTTCATCTTTTTTCTACAATTACTCCTGTTTATCTGAGTGACCTGGTATGATGTATCTCTTTTGCATATGCCTATACTCCCTCATGAGCCTTCCTTTGGCCTCAGTGGGATGAGATTACTGTTTTCACATTCAACAACTCTAAGCAGAATAATTGACCTATATACTCTAAGGAGCAATAATATCATACTTCCTTAATAGTAACGTGAGTGTCAGGATCTGTTCCTGTTTTCATGTTAATATAAAAAATAATCAAGTGAGCAAGGCTTGCCTCAGTTGGTCTCTTTGGTGGGGCAGCTTTCAGCAGAGACTCAGTGGAGTGAGAAGGATCAAATCTGTTCCAGGAGGTGGGTGCTAAACCTTCCCCTAAGATGGGGTTGCTGAATAAAGGTTTTGTGTGTAGAGGTTAATTTTGTTTAAAGGTTACTGAATCCTGTCTTCCTGTGTATAATAACAAAGATTAGCTTGTGTGGAAGCCTGACAGTTGCCAATTGTCAGTGTCCCCAGCATCTGCTAGGTTCAGAATCAGTACTTTTGATGTTTCTTTTGTCTCTAGCAATCTGATGTGACAATATGACTTGGTGTTGTGGAGGGTTGTGTGGTTGTTTTTTTTTTTGTTTGTGGAGTTGTTGTTTTTTTTTTTTTTAAAAAGTTTTTTTCCTCTGCTGTTTTTGTATTTGAGTAATTTTGTGTTTTGAATAATGTGTAAATCAATATTCCCTGGCAGATTCTGGCTTTTTCTTTCCTCATCACAGAAATTTCCATAAGAGGCTGTGACTATTGGTTCTTCCAACTCACTGATTCTTCTCTATTTTGATGGTGATGGGGACTCTTTACCTTGAACTCTTCATTAGTCTGGCTCCTGCCAAAGATGAGCAATCATCTCATAATGTACATATGTTGCTAAAGTCTGATATTCCTCTGTGCTTTCTAGTGCAATAAAGCATTTCTTTCACACGCTGGCAAGTTGAGATGTCAGGGTATGATAATATTACACACAGTAAATTTCTTTTAGTAGCTTTTAGTGTTTTAAAATGACAGCTTTGACAAAAACAGTTTTTTAATAAAGCTTTTGTGTTAATTATTGCCACACGACATGTTAGTATTAGGTAAAAAATACAGTTTTGGGACCCTGTTAAATTAAGACATCCAAATGGTAGCAATGAAGCAGGAGGCAACACTTCTCTTGGGAGATCGTTGTGAGTATTTTCTCTTGCAGAATACTATCTACTACTTCAGTAATAAAAATCTCAGCACTTGAAATCATCAGGGGAGGAAGACTAAGTGATGACTGATTTTCTCTGTGCTGTTGTCTTTGCTGTGTATTTATCTGATTATCAGAGGTAGACTTGAAAATCATGATCTGATTTCTTCTCTTGAAGCTATTTAATTAATTTCTATACTGATTATTCACCATCTTACAACACTGATGGCATAATAACTTCTGCTGGAAGCTTTTCAGGGAGTTGATAAATGATGAGAGAATTCCGAGTTTCAAAAATCCACATTTTTACAAATGGCAGTTTTCCTGTATCAACAAGCTGAAGCTTCTAAGATTTTTTGCTAGCCTGAATGATTGCAAAACTGATACCATAACTAGAGTGAAAAGAATTCATTTTTAAAAATGTTGATATGAGCAAAAGCCAAGCATGTGGGATGACAGATGAAAGTGGTGATAAATTGTGTGGGTTCTCTCCTGTAAGAAAGTGTCTGAATCATTATTCGTTAAACAAAAAAACCTTGTTTTCACTGTTTGCAATATTGGGACTTATTTAAAAATTCCTGGCATGTGATTGACATTCAGTGAATAATAAAAAGCTTATTTTTGGAAACTAATAGTCATGACTTCACAATTACTTGGATTTCACAGTGTTGTGAACAATTCTGCAGGATTTTTTTTTATGACATAAAGAGAAATACAGCACTGTGAGCATCCTTGCTTAAAATTTAAGTCAGTGAAATCAATACCTGGTCATAAGAAATCTGATCCGGTCTGCTTAATGCACATAAGTGCTACAGTGGACTAGAATGAATTAATCCTTTGTCCTTTTTATTTATTCTTTCTTAATAATAGTTCATGGCTAGAGTGTTATATAAAAATTAGAAGTTGTTTGTCCAAAGTCAAATGTTTTAACTGAAATTAGCCCTTAAAAGCTGGGAATATAAGTATAGCTATGCACATTTTTAAGCAAGTGATGCAGTATGGATCAGTTTTTCAAAAGTATTCAGGTAGCAAAAGGTGCTGGTGACTAAGTTCCATTAATTGTTTTACACTAAAGATATTTAAGAAGCCTACATAAATGTTGGTCCATATCTTTGTACATAAATACTTCTGAAAATATCACCCTTCAGCTGATTGTTGAAAGAAAATTTAATTCTCCCTTTGATAGGTTGGAATTTAACTTTTCTCTTTTGTGTGATAGAGAATTGTTGTTTTTTTTCTTATGATTTGAACTCAGGATGGTTTTTAACATGGGAATTAATGCCCAAATGAAAATATTCCAACATGGTTTGTTGGTCAAACACACCTGAGGAAATGGCATAATGTCTGTCACAATTTAGGCTAAAAAAGGCAGTTTTATACTTGGTGCAAAACCTGGTGCTGTGATGTATCTTTAGAGGGACCTCAGAGTCAGATGTGATTTGCATTTTTCTTGTAAATATATAAGGCTGCACTTCATCCTTGTTTTAATATGAAGTTTTAGACCAAGTCAAAGATGTTTTTATGCTCCTATAGTGATTAATACACTCAATCGAGTTTTGGTTGCTGTAAT
>VWYI01008113.1:161552-195117 GCA_013399455.1 Anthoscopus minutus | reverse complement strand
AGGAGAGACTTGCAGGGTGTTTGTTTTATCACCAGAGTGCTTTCATCATAGGTCCTCTGGAAACGGTAAATTTTCTAAGTATCAAAAGTTACAGTCTAGCCTCATGAATTCATCATTATTCTCCTGCAGCATGTAGCTTCAGTGAGATGAGAGAGTATAACCCTTCAATGAGAGTGGAAGGATAAGCTAAAACATTTGGCATAACTCATACATAAGGGCATTAAGTAAAAGTTGTGCCTTGATATAATTAAATAGGCAACTATATGAAACAAATACAATGATAAACAGCTCCTGATTTAGTTGGAGAGAAAAAAAAAAAAAAAGGCAAATGTCATGTTCATTTGATTATGCCAGAGAGGTAGGAGAAGTCCTTAGGAGAATTCTGTCTCTAGCCCTACACTGGCACAAGTTTTTTGTTTTAATTGCTCCTGAGCAGGAGGAGGATTTAAATAAAGATATCCAAGCTGAGGATTGTCTTCTGAAGTTTTGTTGCAGTTCAGTAAGACTCTCAACAAGTTGCCCCTTAGTTTGATAGGGAATGTCTTTTCCTAACAGATCTCTGGAGCAGATTCCCAGGTGCTGTGAAGCATTTGGCCTCTGGTTTGCCTGGTGCTGTGTCCCTGAGTCACTTAACCTGAGGATTGTTTCCAGGCCAGATCCTGGAGCTTGCAGAAGGAGTTAAGCAAAACAAAACAAAAAACCAACCCTGAACAAAGCCTACCTAGGAATAATAATTAAGTAGGAACACATTGTATCTTGTTAAAAGTGCTTTATGCTTGTCTTTAAAGTTTAGTTGAAGCAGTATTGTCTGCTTGTAATGCTTTCATTATATGTGTGTAAAGATATGAATCTAAGAGACTTTGATTATTTACTTTCCGCTTGTTATTCTATTTCTTTCATCATGAAAGTTCTTGTTTGCCCCTGAGGAAATGTAATTTTAAATACTTTGCCAAATCTTGTTGTAGTAGGAGAAAAAAAATATTTTAATGGCTATTCTCCTGTAAGGCATTCTCCCAGTTGTTTTACTGTACATCTGATGATAAAGCCTTTTAAAGAAACACTTAAAATCAGACTTTTATTAATCTGTATGATATATTTTCAAATATAAGGATATTTGAAAGCTGCATTATTCAGAATAAAGCAAATGCACATATGGAAATAGTTGTCAACCAATTGTCATAATTTTAAAGAGCTTATTATGTTGCTTGTACTTATGCATCTTGGGAGAAAAGGTGTCTGTGCATGTAAAGTTGGCTTTCCTGCAAAGAAAAAAAACCCCATTATCATAAAAGGTGGCATTTATAATTGATTGTGCAGTCTGTTCTGAACCTGTTACTGAAAAGTAATATGAAGTAGGAGTGTGTGACAATGGTGTTTCAGTTCTGTCACAAGCCATTGTCGCCGGAACTGTTGCATTTCTCTTTTGATGGGGAGCAAGCTGGAGAAGTCTGATTTAGATAATGCTTATGGAAAGTACATAATCATGATGAGGAAATGGTTATCTAAGATTTCTAAAAGCAGAGTTAGGAAGCACTATAACACATCATGCACTTCTCTTGGCAAAAGTGTTTAGGCAGCTGTGAACTAGAGTGGGGTCTCTCCAAGCTCTGCCTTGGAGCTCAGTTTTGCTGCTCGGTTAAAGTAATGGGCCTTGAGGAACATGGTAATGTCCACATCACAGGTGGGTATTTGCAGGTTGATTCTGGGCTGTAAGCAAGACTTTGGGTAGAGTCAGGTGAACTCTTTAACCTGTTGTGCAAGAGAGGAAACAGTGGCTTTCTGCAGGGATGAGTGAAACACTGCAGGACTTGAGGGCCTGACAGGCTCCATCAGTGTCTCATAGGCTTCTTTGTCTGACAAAGTGATCTGTGCAGCTTTTCAGTTTGAGCAGGCTTTAGGACCAAGTGTGGAGTGTCCCTGAACCTGTAATCCTGCCTGGACAGAGCTGGTTTGGCACAGCCATGCTGAGTCTGAGTGCCTTTGTAGTTAATCTGCAGCACAGAAGAACTCTGCCCATGACTCTGCCTGTTTTGAACTGACTTTATTTAGTTTCCTTTTAATTTTAAATTATATTTGAAGCTGTTTCAAGAACCTAAAATCCATTCTTTTCATTTCCCCATGAATTGAATAATTTCTAAATATTTATTCACTGAAAAAAATCTTGCATTTGGTTTGACATACATGGCCATGCAAGTGGTTGCATGATTGAATATTCTGCTTTGGTATTTGACAAAAGTTTGATGGGGTATTTTTTGCTCAAGTCCTGGTTCTTGTAAGTCATGTCTCAGTTATGCCTCTATGGGAATTAAGAGTGAAGTCAGGAGGTGGTACTGCTGTGGGCTATCCTGCATCTGGAGATTTCCATGTGGCACATAAAGTGAAAGACCAGTCTTTAAGGACCCAAGACCTGAGTTTTGGGCTGATGCAACAATATTGGTTTTAACAAAGAATTTACCCTTGATTTCAGTCAGTTCTCACTAGTGAATTGAAGGCAGAAGCAGCTGATTTTCCTGCACATATTCACTGTTCTTTGAGTTTCAGTGTTGCTTTTCTTTCCAACTGTCATAAATGTGAAAATGGTTCAGGTGGTGCAAATGGTTGCAGGTTCTGTTTCCCACTTGCTGGATTGAGGTATGAATCTGTCATCTGCTTTGACATGGTGAGATCTTTCACTTGGGAAACAAAGTGCAATTTCTAAACCAAAAAGTTCTGAGCTAACCAAGCAACAGAAGTGAGAGAAAACTTGAAGTTGTTTCCAAGCATGGAAAATCACATTTAGCTGTGCCAGCAAAGACCTGTGTGTATGTGCTGTTCAAGCTTCCTAATTCATCTGACTGCATGGTTTTGAAGTGCAGCTCAGCTGTCAGAGGGAATGACAAGCCACTGGAAGTGGTCATCTTTCCAGCTGGCATTGTGCTCCCAGAAGAGGCTATGCATCTGTCCCTTGAGAGACAGACTTAAAAAATGCTTGAAGCTTTGACAAACTCAGATGCAAAGAACACTGTCTTAAACACAGTTTAAGATTACTTGTCTGAATAAATAACAGGAAAAGTGGTTCTACATGTACTGCTCTGAGTGGATTTTTGGTAATGGGTCTGATAGGATCAAGTGGAGGTGATACATCCTCAAGTAAGGAAGAGTGAATAGGTTTTCACTCTGCATGCAGAAGGTGGGATCCAAAATTGAAAAGAGAGTATGATATCTATTTGCTACTTGTTTTAGTAGCAACAGAAATATTAAAAATAACCTTACATAAAAGTTCAAACTTAAATTTCCTTCTTTTGTATGTGTTTGAAGGTGTTCAGGCATCAGCCTCTTGGCTGTTATTTTGAAAAAAACCTGAGATTTCTCAGGGACAGGGATGGTGTGCATTTCTCTTTTAGGTTGTATTAACTTGCCAGATCTGAATGCTCAACTGTTATTTGCATACAGATTTGTAAAGAGTGCAAGGACTTTGATCTTGACAAAACATATTTTGCAGAACAATATTATCTTGATAGTGATTAAAGCTTACATAAACAAAGGTGGTATTTGTACTGGCAAACTTGTCTTGCTACTTCTCTCCCCTCCCCTTGCTTCCCCCTCACCCATCCACTGCTGATGTCATTGCTGCAGCTACAGAGATCTCGCTGCTTTCAGATGCTGTCACCTGCATAACAAAGCAGCAATGGAGCTGTATCATTTCTGAGCCTTCAGAAGTGTTAACAGATGTTCTCGAAAGCCAATGAAGGTGCAGCATGAGAGCTGCAGAAGCTAAGAGAGACTAAATGTAGATGATACATTTACAGATAAAAGCCTGAATTTCTTTCTATCTCAAAGCTTCGTAAAACTGAAAACTGTTTTTTATGTTCCAAACCTATTTGAACTGTGTATGGGTGGATTTGGAAGGAAGCTTGGTCTGCATGGTGTGAGCTGGTGGAGCTGTAGATGTTCACACTGGTGTGTAACTGCCACTGATGGATTCTTGCTCAGCACTTGATCAAGGGCAGCGTTGTGCTGGAAACCTCAGCTAGGCAAGGTGTGATTTCAGAAGTCATTTCAAATTATATGAAGATACTGGTGAGCTTTAGGTTGTACATTAAGAAAACTTCTTCCCTTGAGGGTGGTGGAGCAGGTGGGCAGAGAGATGTGTGATCTTCGCTCCAGGAGGTTTCCAGGTCAGCCCTCAATTCCAAATAGCTCTCCTTGGAGGGGTAGGTTGGACTGGATGACCTTCAGAGAGAGATCCCTTCCAACTGCCATTTCGGTGGGTCTGAAAAACAATACTTTTCAGGAGAATCTTGTGAGAACAAGCTTGCCTTGGACTGTCTGTTTTGCTGGGACACTTAATATGTGAATTCAGTCACGTGTCAAATAATGGGTCAAGGACATTCTCAGTCTGTCAAGATGAAAGATCAGATATTTTTTCATTAGGACTGGCTGTACTGTAAGGCACAAATGAATAGCCTTCAGGAGTCCTGAAATTCCCTAGATTTCTGAGAGGGATTGGCAGAGTTGAGGGTAGTTACGGGGATCCTTTACATCCAAAAGAATAGCAAAGCAGCACAGATAACAAATATTTTGGAGTTAAGACTGACACAGGTCATATGTTCAACAGTACAGACTTCCCCAAATGCTTTACCAGTTAAAAATAGTGGAAAGAAAAATTGGACATACTGCACCATAAAACATGGGATCAATTGATGTAATGTTGCTTTTTCTTTTCATTAGTCACATTTTGAAGTATTTGGAAAATACTGTTGGTTGTTATCAGTAAATGGAAAAGCTTTCTGCTGGCTTTCCAGCGTATCGCAATATTAATTTTGAGAATTTTGTGTGTCTCACCTTTTTAAAGCATACCACAACAGGTATGTTGCATTAAGTGTTACAGCTCTGCCTGCAGGTAAATGGAATCCTGTCAATCAGAGCTGTCCAAAGCTGAAGTCAAACATCTGGCCTACTCTTGTCCATGGAAAAAGAAATCCCCGCAGGAGGTTGAAGAATGAAAAGTATAATGAGAAGGCATTCTATATGACAGCATGGGAAGAAGTGGTATTTTGCAATGTTTTTGTTGTATTTCTGTGGTGCCCATTCATGGGCATTACAGAAGTGATTTCCGTATGTAAGGGAAGGGCACCAAGTCCTAGTCTGTATCTGTGGTGGGCTTTGGGAGCTATTTTCACCCTTACTTGGTAAGATGAAATAGGGGAAACCTACATTTACAAACCTTAACCCAAGCTATTTCATACTGAAGTTATAGACAACTGTGTTGCTTTGATGTGTGTTTTAAGATAAGGTTTTACCCTGATGCTCTAGTTCTAGCTGTGGCAATAAAACTTGTTTTCTCAAGGAAATCTTGAAGAGGATTTCCGGAATTCTGAAGCATTTTTTGCAATAGCATCCCTGCAGCTGAGGTGGGAACAAAATCAAATTTGCAGCTGAATAATAAAAGTTGAATGATAGAATGATATGGTGGTACAGTGATCTCTGAATTCATAGATATGTGAGCTGAATGTGCCTATATACCAGGTTCTTTCAGGAATGTACAGAAGTGCATTTATAGTATGTAATATTGTGCTTAGTAGAGAATTGGACTCCAATTACTCATAAGATACGCTGGTTGTAAAAAATGAAGGGAGTTAATTGCTCTTACCAGTTTCACCATGCTGTTTAAACCACAGAGCCTTTCTTCTTAATAACTGTTCCTTATTCGAAAATCTGAAGCTTTCAGTATAGACTTTGATCTTTACTGTAAAATGGAAGGAGGAGGAAAGATTTCACACCAAAATGCTAATACTGTTCTCTTTGTTAGTGCCTTTGTATCACATATTATGTGGATCAGCCTATCAGTCCAAGTGCTGTAGCTCTGTAGGCTTCCCATAAACCAGTCATCTTTGAACTCTGGTGTGGACTACACTTTTTTTCAGCTGGGGAAGAATGTTGTTTATCCCTTGTCAAGTACTTGCCCTAAGTGTGGGTGGCTCTGTTAAACTAAAAGCATATGTTTGGTAGGTGCACTGTCAATACACTGTTTCTGTATTGTTAAACAGGTTTATTGTATGAGCGGTACCTACTCTAAATGCCTGATGCCTAATGATGATATGATTGCATTTTTAATTGTGGTTTGATAAGTGGAATGCTTGTTGTTGTATTTGAGTCTCCTCACTCTCTCCAGGAAGAAAAGGAATTAAAATCCAGTTTCCTAGGAAAGACTTGTATCTTTTAGGTAGGGAGGAAAAAAAACCCAAAAACCCAAACCAGAACAAAATAAAAAACCAAGACACACAAAACCAAACAAATCTTTCCTAGTATATTATGCTAGAGTTTTGCATTTTTATGTGTCGAGTATACATGTTGAGTGCATGATGACAGGGTCAATAGGCATATGTGCATTTTTGAATTATTTACAAGTTGCTGAACTCTGGACTTTCTGGATTTTTATTTCTACTTTCTCAGTCCATTCAGCAGTTAGATGTAATTGCAGTGAGCTTCTGGGCATTCTGCCAAGTCTTCACTATTGTCAGGATGCTGGATAAAGTACAAAGGGAAATGCTTGTCTATGTTTCCTTGTAAAATTTTCTAAGTAATACATAACCTCAGGAGTGAGATCACCCTTATTAAAGTAAGAGCACAGCTAGATGAAAACAGGACAGACTCTCACTTTATTTGGCTGCCTGTACAGGTGCTTAGAATGTGCAGATCACTTCGACATGCAAGAACTGTAAATATCCATGAATTAATAAAAACATCTGAGCTAGAACTGTGGGCTTTTGGTGGCCACAGTGTCTGTGTTTAGTACTGTAAAACTGTGTAATAGTGTAGATGTTAAGATAACTGAAGAGAAGCCTTTTCTGTAGAATTAAAACTGAGCAAAAATGGTTTGAAATTTCAGCAGCTCTGCCTCCCTTTCAGTTGATCCTGTAGGTATAATGACGTGTTTGGCAGAGCCTTGTCCCAATGCACTATAGCATGTAGTTTTCTGCAACTGTTCTCATACTTTAAAAAAAAAAAATCACTGTAAATTTTAGAGTTGTTTTTGTATCACCAGTTGACATTAATTTGGTTAAAATGTAGTAAGAGGAAAGTGTGGGGTATGGGACTAAATACTATTTTTTCATAGACTGTACTATGGTGAAGCTGATTGTTAATTTCTGTGAAAACATGATTTCTCTGTATCAAAAGAAACCTCCCAAAATATAGAAACTCACTTGCAAATCAGAGTTGAGGTGGAGCGAGTGCGTCATCCTTCCTTGTGCTCCTTTTTCTCAGTGTTTTGCTTTATACATTGCACTGCAAAGAACAAAGCAGTGTAACAGCAGTATTTTCCCACTGCATTTTAGAGAAGATGTGTGTAAATGAATCTGATTAGAGATTGTTATGCTTGGGTACCAGTTGAAGGGAAATCTGTGTCCATGCTAGAGTACTTGCTAGGCAAGATTATTTAGTAAGTTACAGACTTTTTACATGAGAGTTTGAGAACAGCCATGCTGTGCCTTCTCAGAGATCAGGCAGGATTCGAGCCTCTGACACTATAATGACAAAATGAAAAGTGATTCTGTTTTTCCTGTAGGAAAATGGAAGAAATGTATTTAAACTGATCTATTTGCTGTTCTCATGTAATTACTTCTTTCTACTTATTTCCTCTCTCTTTTTCTTCCAAGTTTGTGCTGAAGCTTTCAATCCAGATGAAGAGGAAGAAGATACAGAACAAAGGGTAAGAGTGAGGGAATCACTCCATGCATGGATCTCTCTGCAGATTGACAGGCTGATGTACATTGCCTTTTCTTACCACTTGTGCTTTTTGTGCTGAGCGTGGTGTGGTGACACTGGCAAAGTGACATTGCTTCGAAATTTAGAGCCACTTTGTCTCATGGACTTTTTTAGTCACTACAACTTTTATGCAATTTTAGTTCAAAGGACTAGAGCTGTGCTTAAGTCTAACATCATTAACATTTTGACTATTTTCCTTTTTTAATTCTCTTAAAGGCTTGTTGAGGCAATTCCTAGATCATTGATGCTGTTAAGAAGAATTAGTTGAGTTTTACCACAGCTGTTTCTTCATGAGTACTTAAAATTCCTCACATGCTTTTTCCTGTCTTTCTTGTCAGAGTAGTTCTGCCTGGATAGGAGAAATGCTTGTTTGAAATATTTTAAGTCTGCAGTCACCTGTTTCTTCTCTTGTTCTTAAAAGTTGGGAATTTCTAGGAATTGCAAATCCAGATACTGTAATTGTATTTCTTTAGAGGCGGGTTTGTGTGAGCAAATCTTGTAGTATGGTTGGTAAGAATCAGTGTTTTCTCCCTGGACTTCTGGTATTCCTTTCCAGATTCCATTGCAAGGCTGCTTACACTTCTGCAATGAAAACCTAATATAATTTCTCTTAAAAAAGAAGAGATACTTCATAAATATACTTCATACATATTTTTATATGCTATAAACAGCAAAAACTATTATGAGTGCTTCTGGTTATCCAGATGTTTGTAAACTTGGACATATTTATTCCATCAAAAGTCTTAATTTTCTTGGCTGATAATTCAATATTCTGTTTTCTTTTAAAACAAGGATCTGTTTAATTTTGGAAAATAACTTCTTAGAGATGCCTACTGATATAACTGGTTTAACTGGGTTTTGGAATCCTTGTTATTCCAGAAATAAGAAATGTTAGTGTGGTGCATGTCAAATAATTAATTTTTTAAGATATTTTCATAATTAGCCCCTAACAAGCACATATATAAACATTTTCATGATACAGTAAGTATTGGTTCCTTTCACCTGATGTTTATAAATGGGAGGAAGTAACAAAATATCTCAAACAAAGATTTTATTTAAGTAATTTTGTTAGAAAAAAAACCACACTTATTCAATAATGTCTTCTTATTGGATGGGCTGAGATATATCATGTATGATATAGGTATCACATAGGATATAAACTGCCTGTGTGCCAACAGTAATTATACTGGGACTAATATAGCCAGAGTTTAGGACGAAAGCTGTTCACATCTTCGTCTATCTTGTATGTTCAAGCTTTGACTGTGGGTTATGGCTGTGTTGGAATGGAATGGAATGGCCATCCTCTTTTTTCTTGTCTTTCTTCACTGTTATTTTTTGTATGTTGATTGTCAGCATAATATTTTTCTTATGTGTCATTGTGTCTTGCATTGTATGTTTATATATAAATACTGTTTATGCAAACAACAAAAAAGGACTGTATACTTTTAACACTTAAATTGTGTTCTGCTTTTTCATGCTGAAGTGAAGATTTAGTCTGTAATCATATTTCTTTGTTGTCATGATTGTTCTTTTCTACTTTGTTTTAAAGGTAGTTCATCCAAAAACTGATGAACAGCGATGCAGACTGCAGGAAGCATGTAAAGATATCCTGCTTTTCAAAAACCTAGACCAGGTAATAGCATTTTAAGGAAATCTTAAATGGAGTTAATTTTTCTGTTATGTACAGTTAATATGATCTTAAAGTCCAGACACAGATTGTAAAGACAAGAAGGTAGGATTCTGTTTGAAAGATGAGGAGTATTTTCAGTGTAATGGTGCAAAGAGATACTGCAATGATAATTCCCACATTCAGGAGTACAGTAAATATTTTAAGTGTATCAGCAGCATGAAGACTGGCTTGCGTGTTTGTGCAGTGTATTTTTAGAAACTCAGCTGTGATCTACATCTTTAACTTTGAACATCAGGTCATTGAAAATGCAGTGAAAGTATATTGTTAATGGGCTTGGGAATAGCAAAGATGGTAAAGCAGGTCAGCATCAAGGCAAGGCATTTATATGGTGTCAATTTTCTTGGCTTTCACAGTTTCCCTGGCTGTGCTGCTTGCAAAAAAAGGAAGTTTAGTCATGGCTCAACAGGGAAATCCAGCTGGAGCCTGCTGTGCAGACCAGCATTTTCCTATTTTCTGTGTGGGCTCCACATCTGTACCTGTCCTGTCTCATCTGGGGCTGGAATTGCAGCTTCTCTAAGAAAACAGACTATCCAGGGAAATAAGTTTATGGAGAGTATTGTTCAGCATAGTCCTGATCATGACTGGGGCTTTTAGATGATGACAGGACAGATAATTTACTGATAGATCATGGTGCCATTTCTAGACAAACATACAATGAAATACATGTCCTGTTGATCTGAATTGAAGTGTGTCCATTGCAGTGAAGCTGTGCCAGATTATGCCAAATGTTTGCGTGTGCTTTGGCACTGGAATGGTATGTGAAAATTGAGCCATTTAGACATAAATTTCAGATAATGGCTCTTCTGTGCTAGAAGTCTGATTGTCTGCATTATTGAACTTACATTAATAATCTGGAAAGGAGTGATCTGCTAGTGAAACCAGCATGTAATATCAGTATTACTTGTATTTTTGTACAGTAAAATGTACAAAAGTGTGGTGCATGTTCCAGCTCACTATCCAGACCAAATGAAATGAACTTGCCCTTGTCCAGCAGTAATGCTGAGGTGTGTTTTCTGATAGTTGGTTGCCCCGCGTTTGTTTTCTAGGAGCAGCTGTCTCAGGTCCTTGATGCCATGTTTGAGAGGAAGGTGAAACCCCAGGAACATGTGATTGACCAAGGTGATGATGGAGATAACTTCTATGTCATTGAGCGGTAAGCAGCTGCGCATGTGAAATGTAGAGGATGCTTCTTTTCAGCTTCTTAGATGTGGCAGGGAATGTTTACTGCAGGAAAATTATTTGTTCAGTTTAGTTTTTGTGCCTATCAGCGTAAGTACAGCTTAAAACCAGCCATATTACATGTTGTCTCTAGACAAGGTTATATTTTTTTCTGGGGGAAAAGGAGGGGGAAACGTAGCTCTGTGGTAGGGGAAATGGTAGGAGATTATTTTCAGGAAGAAGAATATAGGAAATAAAAATCCAGGGTAGTGGCTACCGTGGAAAAACCTAAACTTTATTCAATTAGTTTTGATTACTGAATTCAGAGAGAGATGGGGTTGCTCTGCCTCTGTTGGTTGTGATTTGTATTTGCAGAGTTTAAGGTGCCATTTTGGAATTTCTTCCATCAAGCAAATTCACATTATAATTTTGGATATCACCTATATGTGTAGCAGGCATATAATACATACATATGTGCATGGACATTTTGAGTATCTGTTACCTTACCCTTTTGGAAAAAAATCTGGCTAATGTTACTTTGAATAACTATATCCAAAGAATAATTAAGAACATGGATTTATTTCCTTCTGCAAAACTGTAATATTAAACAGAATATTACTGAGTGATTTATAAATGTCTGTTGGAACATGATCTTAGCAAACTGCTTTTTTGGTGCACTCTTACCTTGTTTATCACTGAGATAATGGCACCATTAATATTGTATGAAATGCTTTCAAAGCAGTTCTTCAAGACAGGTTGTTGCCTTTTGAATTGCAAAAGAATTTCTAGGTCAGAAATTGTTCGGTTGACATAATTCTTGTTCATTTTAAGGACATTCCCCTTTCTGGTTAGTGAAATTACAGAACATAAGGCTGCATCAAATATATTCTGACTATATGCCCATTCCCCTGTCTGCCTAAACCCATCAGCCTAAACCAGTGCTCCATTTCTACACTCTGTTATCTTCAACTGCTCTCCCTCGATCCAATCCCATGCCTTTGGCTAGGCTGGCTGAGTTTCTTCTCTTGCCACCTTCACCAGAGAGATCAGGCTGTTAGAGAGAAGATCAGAACTTATGGGGGTCAAAGCCACCAGCTCTGCAAAGATGAGATCTGTGCAGAGCAGTGATTCCTGATTTTGAGGAAACTGAAACTCGGTTTGGGAGCCTCTCAAAAATGTTAGATACCATCAGCCTATCTTGATTTGTTTCTGTGCAAGGCTCTTATCCTGTTGGCTATCAAAAGCTCTCTTGAGTTTTAACCTAAAATGAAGAAGTGAAATGGAACTTTACCTTAGATGTTCAGATAAATGCTTTTATGGTCTCTGTTCAACCGATGTAATGTTACCCCACAACAGTTTTTTTCTGTCAAGAGATAGTTGCGTTGGAAGTTTTCAGGCTTTTAGGTTTTTGTTTTGTTTTATTCCTGAGTTAAAAGTATGTGGCAGAAAAGTTGTACAGTGAAGAAAATTAAACTTGGTGTTTTCTAGTGACACCATGGCAGCCTTTGCTGTGAACAGTAACTTGGCTGCAACTCTTTTGTTGGCTATTTGGTTATTAGGAATAGCTTCTGCAGTTAGGAATTTTCAGTCCTTTCTCCCTTTTCAATCTTCCTCCACCTCCCACTCACCTGTTTTTTCACGCAGAAGAATAGCAGAATACTGGTTCTTATGGAAAACCACAATATTCCCACTTGTTTGCAAGTGCAAGTTTGGAGGACTCTAGCTCTTTCATGAGTAGGCATGTCTTGTTTCTCCCAAGTAATGAATACCTAAATATTCCTGAGTATTAGTTTCTTTCTGTCTAAATGAACAGGGACTTTGTGTTGTGGCACAGGCCTTTTTTTCCTAAAGTCTTCTGCTTGCAATAGTTCCTCACCAGATGGCTCATGTCCAAGTGTCTTGCACCATGCCCAGAGGGGCAGCAGGAAGGCAGGCACAACTGGAGGGAGCAGCAGGTGTTCAGTGCCCTCTGTGTGGAAGGGGGAGCTCAGAGGGATGTGTTGCATGGCTGAACGTGGGATGCTCGTCCCTGTTGAGGAGGCACCTCCTGGGTCTGTGCTGATTGAGCAGTTATCACTCAGGAGGGGCAGCACTGGCCTCTGCTGCCTCTTGGCACAGACCGATCCACAATCTTGCTGAGCTGCCCTCTTCTGCTTTGTTGCTTTTTTTTTGCCTGAGGGTTTTATATTTTTTCATGTCAGTACTTTTCACTTGAGTCCTTGGGCTCATAAGGATTGCCATCCCAACAATTACACTTCAGTCTGTTTTTATTCTTCTTATCTTGCAGGGCTTTAGCTCATGGACTCTCTCACAGCTCAGCAACAGTTTTCTCAATAAAGCTGAGCCAAGGTCACCCAGTGTTGCATCACCAGTTTAGTCCTTGGGCCAAAGACAGCTGAATGCTTGACTGAAGGCTGCGTGGCTGTAGTTATTTGGAAATGAATGGCACTAGTAAGTGACTTTCAGGCTGAAGGATGGGAAGAAGTTGTTGCATTTGCTTAAGGTGTTCACATCTGGCTCTTCCAGATCAAAAAAACAACTCTAAAGATTGTTGCCTGTGATGCCTCTCAGAGGATCATTAAATAAATATCACGCATTACAAGAATTAGTGATACTTTCCATCAACACTAATCCTTTTCTAGTTTACTTGTAGTACGCTGCTGGTTTTTTACTCTCCTAGGTGTGAGTAAGCAGTAGAGTATAAGGTGCCTGGTAGGATTGTTATGCAGTCTCATGTGCCTTCTTTCCTCACCTAGTACCATTTCTGGTCATTCATTTTCTTTTTTCCTTATGTGCCTAGTGGTGCTGAGGGATGTAATACTGTTTCTTCTGACAAAGATCTAAACTCGACAGGAAAATTATACAAGTATTCAGCTGCTGAAAGCCAGGAAGGTGTTGCTTACCTGCTTTTCTCCTGGACATGATACATTTTGTGAAGTGTCTTAGGCCAGCGGGTAGTCCCTTCAACAATCTCTGTTGCCATAGCTAAGAATTAATCAAGCCTACTCAAACGGTATTTTTAAATTATTCTTTAAAGCCCCAAGCATGACAGTCCTGAAGGTGTTACAGTGGTTTGACTTTCAAAGGGTTAGCTTTCTGTGCATGGCTTTTTTTTTCATAGGCAGTTCCTGTGGTGCAGTTTGATGCAGATTTGTGTCTTGACTTCTGACTCACTGTACTTGTACCTGCACTTCATCAGAGTAATGTTTTGATTCTTTGTAAATTCTGGAATACTGTTCTCTTAACTTGATTATAGTGTAGGAAGTGTGCCTCATGGAGAACAGGGCTCAGGAGGCCTTTTGAATTTGAACAAGTTAACAGCTGGGTGTAAACAAAGTGCAAGGAGATTTCTGGTGGCTGGACATTTCCTCTTGATCTATTCAGAGATCCTGGGTAGATATCAGCAGTTTTAGAGCATCTTGGGGTTATGATACACACATACCCTAAAGCTGGATTTGAGCCAAACCCATAATAGCAGGTGAGTAGCTGGATTGAGTGTGTCCCAAAGGTCCTGCAACAATGCTGGCACTGAGAAAATGGGCAGAGATGGATCTGAGTCACTCTAAAGAGGCCTCACTGGGTTAAACGTATACTGTGAAATGTCATTGTTAAAGATGATGAAACTACTTGTCACCCTGGCCAGAACAGCAATGTCAAAATATTGTGCAGAGGAAACCAAATAGATCCTGCCTGTATCTATCAGGAGTGAAATGCTGTAGTAAGAGACAATTATTGTGAAAATAGTGTAGATAGAAGCAGCTGAGAATCAGGCAGTTGGAAAGCTCAGAAAGTTCCATCTCACACAGCAATAAAAAGACTATTTGTATAACAGCAAAAAGCTGTTTTCAAGATTTGTACTGGGATGTTGTCTAATAAAAAGTGTTTATTCCATTGTTTTCCAGAGGATTATATGATATTGTTGTAGCAAAAGACAACCAGTCTCGCTGTGTGGGCCGCTACGATAATCACGGCAGTTTTGGGGAGCTGGCATTGATGTACAACACTCCTAGAGCTGCCACCATTGTTGCCACAACAGAAGGAGCCCTTTGGGGACTGGTAAGGAAAGGAAGTTGTTCTCATATGCACAATATTTTAAGCAATACCTTACTGTGTCCAGAGCTTCTCTTGATATGGCTCCTCTGCTCATAGGTATTTTATCAGGATCTGCTATCTCATCTCCTGGCATGATAGAGCCATTGTGCAGATCTTTTTGGCTGACTTTCTGGAACAACTCGTCTGTAAAAACTATATCACTAGTTCAATCTGTCCCTTTATACTTTTGCTTTTACTGTAATTGTGGCTTTTGTTAGTGGGGGAAAAAGCCCTCCTGGTTTTGTTTTCATCCTGCAGAGGACAGTGGAGGCATTAAAACACTTTTTTATTGGGAGGGGGAAACAATATCTAAGTGATGTTCTTTATTTTTAACAAGCTTTCCTACCATTTTGTCTCTTAAGGGAATGAGGATGTATTAAATTATCTTCTTGAGGATGTTAGTAATTTGAAGAGTTCAGAAAATTGCCATAAACTTTGTTTTCCTTCACAATAAACTGTCATTCTGTTACCTTGGAAGAGGTTGTCAGGTCAGCATGACCTATGAGATACCAAGCTAAATGATGGTGTTGCTTTGTCTCTAGATCAGCAGTGCTGAATGTGAAGCTGTAGCTGTTACTTTCCTTTTTAAGTTCTTTTCTCCACACTATTTGGATGGGGTTATTTTCCCCGTGCTCTCTTACTCGTCTGTGAGGGTTCCATAAGTGGAATTGTGTGGCCAAGGAGCCTTTGAAGCCCCAAGTGTTGTGTGCTGTGCCTGTGCCCCGGGCTCCTCGGCAGCTGTGGCTGGGGCTGGCCCTGTGCTGTGACCTTGACTGAGAGGCTGCTGCTCACGTCTGTTTATGCAAGCTCAGCCGGGCTGGGAGATCCCACTTCCCTTTTGTTTGTGAGGTGAAAGAAAAGAGTTTGGTAAATTACCAGGCAGTAATGTCAGAATATCATTTCTGGAGGAAGACAGAACAAAGCAGCTAGCTACAAACCGAGCTCATTCATAAAAGGAAGAAAATGAGAAGATGATTCTTTGTTCCAGTTTGCCTTTTAAAGGAACTGCACTAATTGGGTTGATTTTGGATTTAGTTTTTCTTCGATTATAGTCAATTAATTAACAAGGTGTAGATGAACAGGGACCTCTTGGTAATCATCTGACCTGTGAATGTTTTATTAATTAAGGTTGCCTCTCAAACTTCAGTTCTTCCATTTATTCTGTTTGTTGCCATGTTTTATTGTACTATTTTGTCTCTGATGTGATTTAAACATATTTTTATTAGTATGCAGAAGTCATTGCTTAAGCTCTTTGGTTATCTGCCATTTGGAAAGTGTGGATTACTCTTGCTGCATTGCAGGCTTAGGCCTGGAAATCTGGAAGGCACAAAGCAGTTATCACAGTAATTCCCTTCTGGAGGAGGGAAATGTCCTCAGCCTTTGCTGCAGAATATGTCTGGGGAGACCTCATGATCACACACAATGCCTTCACAGCTTAGCTTTTTTTTGTTCAAATACTGCTTCTCCTCCCTCACTGATACTTTCAAGCAGGTGAATTCTGAGTTTCTGTGGTTTTACAATCCCCCCCACAGTTGCTGTTCTTTCTGCTCCTCCAAACACAAACATTTGAAAACACTTTTAGCACTGAAGAATTTCTTTAAAAACTGAAAAATCCCTCATGCTTTATCATCTCTTTTTCTCCTTTGGATAACAGTAATACCATCCTGCCTTTTGTCTTCCTTATCCTTCAACTCTGTTGTTCCATTGGTATCATTTCTCTTAGTCTGTTACAAGTATTGGCAGCCTGCGTCCCTTAAAAATGTCCACTTACTTGAAAATACCTCTTCACCTCAAAATGCTGCCGCTTAGGTAGCAGCTGATGGTTTTGGAAACCAGAGGAATGGCTCTCGGGATGTTTCTGCTAATTGTAGATATTTTTTTTTTTGTACCATTTTCCGGACCGAATTTCTGCTTCCTGTTCTCCGACTCTTTGATTTTTGCACTTAGCGGCCCCCGCTGCTCAAGGCCGAGCTGCGGCTCCCTTGGCGGATCCGAAGGGGCAGCGCTGGGAGGAGCACGCGGTGCGCGGGCAGGCGCTTCCCCGCCGGCCGTGTCTGCGCTCCGCGCGCTGCTCCCGGGCGGGCGGACGGACTGACGGACTGACGGACTGTCGGACTGACGGACTGACGGACTGTCGGACTGTCGGACTGTCGGACTGTCGGACTGTCGGACTGACGGACTGACGGACTGACGGACTGACGGACTGACGGACTGACGGACGGCAGTGCCGGTGTCGCCGGGCCGGGAGCGCGCCGGTCTCTCCGGTGTCCCGGGCCCGCAGCGCCGCTCCGTGGCCGCGCACGGCGGGGCCGGGAGGGGATTTTGACCCCTTCGCGTTTGGGCGTCACAAACGCACCCCACAGCTTTTCCTTGCGGCTGGCGGTTAGGAAGTGTTGCTTCCAGAAGCTGGCTCTTGGATCTGAAAAGGTGGAGTGCACAAGCCTGCTGCTGTTTGATCCTCTGTTCCTGACCTGTTTGAGACCAGTATGAATCTTCAACTTTTGTGACTCAAGTAGAGAAGTATCCAATTCAGACTTAGTTCTGCAGTTGCCTTAAGGAGTGCTGGAAATGCCAGTTTTCACTGGCTTCAGTAGGAAGTGTGAAACTTCTTCATTTAATGCAGAAGCATGAAAGATATATTAGCAAACAGGCAAGCAAAACCCTAAAACTTAACCCATAAAAACAGTATAAGATCGAATAAAAATTGAATCCCTAAACGGTTGCCTGAGAAGGATCAGGTCTTACAGCTCCCTATTTTTTAATTTGTTATTGCCAGAAGTACTCTAACAGGAGCTGTTGCAGTCACCCTTGTGGTGGGTATGGTATCACTTTAGCAGCTGCTTCCTCAGCTCTGGCGTTTGCTGTAAATACTCGTTCATGTTTGTCAGTTCTTTAAACAGGGAGCATTGCAGTGAAGAGGAATAATGTATTTCTCTGTGCTGCTTCTTGCAGGATCGAGTGACGTTCAGAAGAATTATACTGAAAAACAATGCAAAGAAGAGGAAGACATATGAATTATTTATTGAGTCCGTGCCCCTTCTTAAATCCTTGGAGGTAAAACCCCTCAGAGACATATACATCAAGTTCTTGCATTAGCAGTAGCTCCAGTCAGTGTTCCTGCTAAATCAGAAATCTGTTGGTTTTGCTTAGAACAAAATATTAAGTGCTGCTTTGGTATCACATACACTACACAAATTAATTTGCATTGCTGAAACAGTTTTGGGTTTTCCCCCCCCAGATCCTTTATTCACAGTAGTGATTTGCTGATTTTTATCTCAGTCTGATTTTTTAAAAGATCTTTACACAAATAACCCCCACAAACCAAAAAACTACCAACATACATTTCAGGAAACAGGTATCAAAATGCAATTTGGTAGTCAGGGCTGTGGTTTCCTGTGAGGGTATGATCTTAAAGTAAGGATACAGTCACTGGGATATTTGGCTTTTATCAGCCAGGAATGGTTTTAAATTTGAGACAAATTTGTGGGCTGTGGTAGTCTTTTTAAGCTTAACTTAATAGTCAGGAGATAAGCTGCTAAAGGGAAGCACTGTGGCCTGGGACCACACTGATGCTGTCCTTTTGGGGTGTGTGGTGCCCAAATTTAGGAACAATGTGGAAATCGTCACTTCTGTTGATTCACCCTGTATTGTCAGAGGGCTTTTGGAGCTGACTAACCTGCTTTTGCATTAGTCTGTCTTTGCCTTAAACTATATTTTACTTTCCTTATAATAAAAAAAATATTTTCCACCATTAATCTTTCGTATTTGAGCTCTTAATCCCTTTGGGAGAAGATTACAAAATTGCAAAGTATAATTAGGTGTGAACAACAGCCTCTACTGTGTATTATTTTGGATTTATGTTGCAGCTGTGGAAGGGGTAAATTACACAACACCTCTCTCAGTGTCTGGCTTAAACTGGTTCCATCAATGTGACTTTTTTTGAGCACAGAAATGACTCAAATATTTAAAGATACAGAAAAATAACTCATTAGCACTGGATGGCTTTTTGCATGACACATTGCAGTTGAATCATGCATGGACCAGAATTTGATTTCTCAAACATAGGCAAGATGAAGGTACATTTGGGGAATGAATGGATTGATTACAACTGAATCATCTACTGAATTTTAACTGTTAAGATTTTCTTCCTTTCTTGGTATGATTTCTTGAACTGCTCTGAAGCAATGAAATTGTTCTGTGGGGTTCTAAATGGGTGGTGGGAAACACTGGAGATAACTCATTTCTCCCTTCCAGTTTATGAAGACTCAGGCATGTTTCCTGGAATGCCAGATGCTGCCTCCTGCCCTTGCTGCTGGGTATCCCACTGCAGGGCCTGCTCACAATTCACAGCCCTTGTCCTTGTCATGTCACCTTCCTCTTCACTCTAGGAATGAGTTCTTGCACACAATTCCTCCCACACACATTTTTAAGTATATAGTGGTTAAAATAATTTCTAAATGCTTTGCTGGTTTGTTTGTAGGAAGTTTATAACATTTTTGGAGTATTTTCTTCAAATTTCAACTGAATCTTAAAGAAAGTGATTTTTTTTCCTCTCCCTTTTGCTCTAAACCAGCCAAATCAGGTATTTTTTTTACTTGAGTGGTAAGACAAGCACAGGGATGGGACACTAGACAATTTTATTTCCCTGTTGATTGTGGTAGTCTTAAGACCTGTGTTGCACTACTACGACAATGTCACTTTGGGGCTATATTTATAAATTGTGTGTTTGTGTGTCTAGGGAATGTCTGTTCATTTCAAGAGGGGTCATAACGATTCAGGAGAATTCATAGAGATGAACTGTAGTTGATTATTATTTTTAATTTTCCTCTTTGTTTCAGGCATCAGAGCGAATGAAGATAGTGGATGTTATAGGAGAGAAGGTGTATCAAGATGGGGAACGTATAATTTCTCAGGTACTTGAAATCCAATCTTTATCATTCTTCTTTTTCTGCATCTGTTTTTTCTGTTTGTAATTGACTTGCAGAGTTCTATTACTTGGACCAACTTGGCACTTATTCTTTTAATATTTCTAATTTATTTAACCATTTCCTGAATGTTTGGGGAGTGGACAGTATGTGTTTTGCTGCAAATTTATTCTATTACTTTAGCTTCTTGGCATTTCTTCTCTCATCTATGTTTCATAAGTAGTCTTTGCAGGGATTCAAGATGAGTGTGCCTTCAGAAGCTGAAATTAAATGTCTATGAAGTTTTCAATAAAATTCTCCATCTAGAGTTTTCCTAGGCCCCTACGACCAGATAGTCAGATATACCAGATATGACCAGATAGTGACAGGGAGTCACTAGCTCTAAGAAACTGTCAGGGTTAATTGCAACCATTGTATTTTCTTGTGCTTTCCTGAGGTATTTTGGTGGCCTGGCTTCAGCTGACATGCTTTAGTGATTGGTGAATGTTTTGTCTGCTGCAGTAGATCAAGGCCAGGCTGGTGGAACATGAAGCTGGATGAACTCAAGCTATAGCTGTTAGATTTTTTTTTTTTGGCTGTGACAGAAATAAGTTTTTGGAACACTGTTACAGATGGAACACTGGAATTTTGTATCAAATTTAGCTGTGGGTTGCTGTGTTGTAAAAGTGCTCTAGTTCAAGCAGAAATTAATGCTTTCCCTAGAAGCTTAGCTAAAGGCTTAATTTCTTCTGTAACTCCTTGTTTAAATCTCACATCATCTTGTCTCAGCCCATGTTTCAAGTTACAACCATTTCTCTCCATCCTTCTTATCACATTCATCTCCTTGACCACTTGACTTAATGTCAGATTTATCTCTCCTCACTTTGTTTCAGGTTTTTCTGCTGAGCTGCTTCCATTCCCTTATCAGTTCCTTTTCCAGCCTTTGTCTCCCTGAAGCCTTTAGTCTCTTTGCTTTTGGTTTGTAGCAGGAGGCACGCTGCATTTATGCAGTCTGACTTCCAGCCCTGTGCCAGGTCCATGGGCAAATATAGAGAGGAAACGTCCTTTCTGTCACAGATAAAACTTAATAATTTTAAAGTGCTGGTGAAGCTTTCCAGAGCATATGTAAACTGGGATCACTTGAAGATTTTAAACATGATAAGGTTGAGAGAGATGTGAAAAGTGTTCTAGAACCTCTTATAGGATGACAGAATAGTTGGGGTTGGAAGGAGCCCCTGGAAGTCACCTTGTCCAAGCCCTCTGCTCAAGCAGGGCCATGGAGAGTTTAATGGCACCTTCTTCCTGCTGAAAGAAACACAGTCGCTAAATCTCTGTTCTATTAAAATTTGCTTCTGAAAATTCAAGGTTCTGCTTAGTTTCACTAACTGTTGCCTACTTCCATCAGGATCAGATTTGCATTTAAGTGATTTTGCTGTATATCATCAATCTCCTTTGTGTTCTCCTTTCCTCTTACTGAATGATGTGCACTAACACTTCCTTCCCTGTGGGCTCCTCTGGTGTATTACCCAACCAGTCACCTTTTAATGTTAAGAATCTGAGTGTTTCTCAGTTCTAGCAGATTTCTGCAGAAGGCCTAGTTCAAAGTGAATGCATTAATACCATTTATACATACTTTCACAGTCAAGTAAAAAAAAAATTTTACCTTTTCTTCACAGGGTGACAAAGCAGACTGTTTTTACATTGTAGAGTCTGGAGAAGTAAAAATCTTGATTAAAAGCAAGGTGAGTTCAAATGGAGTGATTAGGCTTTGTATTAATCTCTGATTTGACTGATTAATACAAAAGATGTGAAAAAGCCCACCCTGAGTTATTTGAATATATTATTTTAAGATGTCGATCATCATTATTCACGTGATGTAGGTTGTAAACTCCCATACCTGTTCTGAAGCACCCAGAAGTCATTTTACCTCAAAGCCAAGGTCTTTTGCTTCTGCCTGCTGCTCTGCAGACTTACCTGATGTGTGAGTGACTGAGACAGCCTGCAGCTGAACTCCATCCCATCCCTTCCCTCACTGATGCACTTTCCCTGGCCTTAAGGGTGGAGATGAAACTTTTCTTCCATGATTATAGAAGACTGCACATTACAAAATATGGGGTCTTTTATCTTTAGTGGCATTCTAGATGTTGGCATTTGAACAGATCTCTGTACAGTCTGTGGTGCATGATAAAGCCTGTGTTAGGCTACATAACAGCAGTTCCCAAAGCTGTAGCAGTAGATACCTGCCCATCTCAAAACTTGTGGGCTGGCATGTGTTTTTCTTACCAAAATTCCATTTGAACATGGTGTCCAGGTGTTCTACCGTGGCTTGGGAGTCACTAGTTTAAAGGTGTGAAACCAAGGAGCTGAAGCACAGGTGCAAAGTATCTGGGATTAATTGTAGCCTTGTACAAGGACAGAGCTGTGTGCAAATAATGAAACTACACTGTTTGACAGACTATGACGAGTAAAGAAGCTAATCAAGAAGTGGAGATTGCCCGGTGTCACAGAGGGCAGTATTTTGGAGAGCTTGCACTTGTTACCAACAAACCCAGAGCAGCCTCTGCCTACGCTGTTGGGGAGGTCAAATGTTTAGGTAAGCAGATTGTCTGTGTTTCTAGTCATCTCTTTCTGCTCCTTGCTTGTCTCGTGGGCTGTGCTTGAGTGAGCAGCCATTCAAAACCCAGCAACATTTTGATAACTGGCAGTCAGATTCCAGAGGCCAGGATCTTGGGCTGGAGTGGAGCTCCAAGTGGAAGTTGGAGAAGCACTGCTGCTTCCTCATGGCAGATTTTCTATTTTCTCTGTGTGTGGCCTGTACTTGTTTGTCACACATAGCCTTCAGGTCATCTTTTAATACCACTATGGGGTGTATTTGGCTTCTGTCTATATCCTTGAGATGAGGTTTGTATTTCAATAATCTTGTTTCTCCAAATAACAGTACAGAGAGAAACTAGAAACATGATTTCTGTGGGGTTTTTTTGAAGCCTCAGCCCTAAGTGGGTTGAACTGAAGGTCTGTGTTCTGAGTTCAAAAACCAGATTGATATTTGGTGTTCTTTTTGACAGTCTTGTTTTCACCTCTGTTCCATTACAGTCATGGATGTGCAAGCATTTGAGAGGTTGCTTGGACCCTGCATGGACATTATGAAGAGGAATATAACACATTATGAGGAGCAACTGGTGGCAATGTTTGGCTCTAGCATGGACCTGATGGATCCAGGGAATTAGGCACAGGGTACCTCAATGCCTTCTTAGTTCAAGACACAGAAAAGCCTCCTATCAGCAACACAACTCACAAGGACAACGGACACTATGGAACAGTTACTGCTGCTGTTTTCTTGGGCATTTTAGAAACCATAAGCAAGTCTCAGCACAGATGGATTGCTCACTCCTCCCTGCCTCCACTTTGCTGCTGATACTTCATTACTAGACCTAGATTAAAGATGATTCTAACCCTATGTTCACTTACTTGGTTCAGAATGGCGTCTGTCCAACAGTTCAAGTGCCTGATATGAAACCCAAAGTGTGCAAGGTATAGAAGCCTCCTTCCTTCTGGATGTCACTGTTGGGATAAATTGTCCCATCAGATTCTGTAGTGGGAGGTTGCCTGTTCTGCAGGGCCTTGTATTCCAGCCTATGGAATACAAGCCGTTTATAGGCTGATTTCCTTCATCTGATGCTTTACTTACACAATGTCAAATTTGCTTTTAATTGTAGCATCTGGGTTTGAAGTTAAAGTATCAATGGAGCTAATGAAAAAGATGGCACTGAAGTTTTGGTCCACCTGCTGAAAGCAGCAGGTAATAAACATAGAGAGCTCTTTAAACCAAGTAAACCGAGCTGGGGACGTTGGAGAGTCTGCTTAGCAACCAGATGCAGAAAACATATTTTAAGTGTTTTCTGAGCAGCAAAGAAAAGTGGTTTACTCTATGCTGTCCAACAAAGTGCAGTGGTTCAGATCAAATGGCCCAAAAGTGTTGTAATTGTCATCTCCCCAGATTTTCTCCTTGTTCCTGACACCGAGTACATTTTATGGTGGTGAGATCACAATTTATGACGTTCTCTTGCTTACAGAGATCCTTTATACTGCTACATTTCCCAGGGTGCAGTTATTGACTGGGTCAGTTTTAAAGCTTTTTAAGGAGGTGAATGTTTTGTAATTTAAATGAAGACTACTTCTGTATTTGTTTACAGGAGCTTCCCCTAGTCCTAACATTTCACAGTATTTTAACTTCATTAGACACTTGAATGCTTCCAAATACCATGTTGATTTGCTAAACTTTTCAAAAGTTGGCAACATTTGACTTTGTAAAGCAAATGTCTTTGCTAACTACGCAGTTGGTGTGTTTGAGGAGTCTTTTTGGTTTAGGTGATAACTAAGCTAATGATGTTTATCTAAAATACCTGTTAAATTTGCAGCATTTATTAGGTAGAATCTGTTTCTATAGCTTTAAGGACCTTAATTGGCATATGGCTGAGATTTTATCAGGGTATTATCTAAATAAGAATCAAGACCATAAGAAGGACATTTTTATGGTGTACAAACAGAATATATGTATTAAGACTAGAATCTGGAGGTAATAAATCTAGTGACCCTTTGAATTTGCATTCTTCCACAGCTCATGCAAAACATACTGGTGTTTTATGAGGTTATAAAATTTTAATTGTGAATACTAGTGTAACAGAACTTGTTCATTTTATTCATGGCCATGTAAGCAAGAATGGAAGGATGCTAATCTTGAATTCCTGCTTTTAGTTATCACAGTGGACATTTCTCTAAAGCATGAGATGCCTAGCAGCAATTCTTAAATTGATTTCTGAACAGTTTTTTCCCCACAGTGGATGAGCTCCTCCCATTTCCTGCAACATGAGTAAGATGGAAAGTTGATAAATTTGAATGGCTGTTGTCCAGTTACTGTAATTGCAGTCATATTTTTATATAATGCAAATTATTTGTAATGGACACCACTGAATTTGGTGTTTCCATATTATTAAAGTCCTGGTCGTGATGTCTAGTAGCTGTTCTAACTGCATGTATTTTAGAACAGTGCATTTCACTTGCTTTCCTGGGCTGTTTCTTTGCCATAAATTACAACCAAAGAAGCAGCAAGTACTTTTCATGCTTCCAAGGTTTAACACCAAAGAAAAAATAATAGTTTTCATCACAGAATTTAAGAAACCATACAAAACCAAAACCAAACTAACAAAAACAAAACAAACAAACAACCCAGAAAAAAAACAAGAAAAACCAACCAGAACCAGCCAAACAAAAAAATTTAAAAACGCCCACTCATCAGCTCTTGCAGTGATAGCAGATATAATTTTTAAAATACTTTAAAATACTTTGGGCTCCATGACAAAGAGTTTCTGAAGCCAGCTCATGACTGTCCTCTGAACCAAACATGAATTGGTCTCTGAACCAGCCTGAGTTTCTGTGCTGACATGCACAGAAAGAGTAACTTGCTATGAATAATCACCAGCTGGCCTTTGTTGCTTCCAGGCAGAATATCCTCTCCTTTCTCCAGAGAAGCCTGGCAGGTTGGGCTGCCTTACAGATGGATTCTGGTTTTTAATGCCTTTGGTCCTGTGCAGGACAGGATTACAACTTCCACACAGGCAAACACAGGCAGTTGTTCCAAAGCTTAACCGAAACCCAGGCAAGGCTGATGTCAGATTCTTGGGATATTTCTACCTGGCTTCTAAAAGTCCAGTGAAAAGATGCAAATATAAATTCAAAAGATTGGGATCTCATGTGAACAAGAACAAGCTTTTGAAGTTTTACCTTTCTCTGGGCTCCCTGGAGCAGTGGCATACTGGGCAATGCCAAACAGCATCCAGGGTCCCTGCAGCATCATTCTGTGGTGTAGAGAGGCAGCTGACTTGGAGCTGAAAGAGAATGAGCTGCTAAGAAGGCTCATCCATTTACGAACTATAATGTGCAATGTGCCTGATTAGTTTGGTCTAATTTAACCAACCTGTTTGTACAGTTTTGGAGCATGAAGGTAGTGAAAGAAGCTTTAGTAAGATAGTAAGATACTCAGTATTGCCAGGAATCTGGTTAGAGCACCAGCAGTGAGCAAAATTGGGCCATGTGCGAGTGCTGATGCCGAGTCCAGGGAGCGACTGCAGCACCTGTCTGTGGCCACCTGCCCCATCCCTACATCTCAGCTCGATCCTTTGCACTCTGCTCATTGCAGTTGTTGCAGAGGGTAAGCCCAGGTGTTTTGTTACCACTCAGTGTTCAGTAAATCTGCTACTGAGTCTCTGAAATTGGCACTAAAGAGAGATTTAGTTTTTAATAAAACAACTCAGCAGCAAAGTGGGCACAGAAGATCCTGTTTTCAAGGCTTAGAAGAAGACAAATCTCCTGTTTGTGATTCCGTGCTTGTGATTGTTGTGAAGTCAGTGAGAGGAGCTTTCAGTGGTTAAATATCCTGGCACTTGGTACTTCTAATGTTACAGCACAGGTTTGAAAACGTAAAAGAACAAAAAAGAGCAGAAGTGCTCTCTTCTCAGAAACGGAAGTGCAAAACTTCAAATGTTAAAACTTTAAAAAACAAAGTGCAGTTTTGCACAGAGGGGAAAAAACCCCGAAACCTCTTTGAATGTCACTTCCATTCTTTCTTTTCCATTGGCTGAAAGCAGACTCTTTTTCTTGACTTGTATTTGTAAACTAGTCTTGCCAAAATACAAACACATTGGGTTTTTTCACTTCAGATAATTTCTGTTGTTACATTCGTTGCTGATCATTTTAACTCTTTTCAAACCATAAATTTTATTTCAAGAGGCCTTCCCTGTGGATTTCCTCCTGGCACTCTGCAGCCCTACCCTGCTATTTCAAGAGGCAAGAGAAAATCACCTCACAGGAGACACTCAACGCGCCTTAGCTGGCTGGAGCTAATAATGCGCTACTAATTTTCCTCTGTGGGGCAGGAGGGGAATTAAATTCTGCATAAAGTTGCTACCTCAAGGCTCCAAGTGCTTTTAAAGGTCTTTCACTTGGGAGAATTTAATAAGACAGTTCTTAAAATTGGTCTGTTCTTTTGAGTTAAATGTTTTCTTTTTTTTCTAATTGATTCATTGAGGGACCCTTTTAATTAATTTTACTACTTGATTCTCAAAGGATGAACAGCTGCGAAGTTTGGTTCTTGCACTGTAGTGTTAAACATGATAGAAGAATATCTGCCATACACACACGGTTTTAACAAGTTAAACCACTCTGGGGTTCAGCTTCACTTTTGGTTAATAAAAAACTGACCTGTTGTGTCCAGCCTTCCTATACAGTCCTGTGTGTGCTCGTTATTGACTCGCTGCAGCTGACACAACCCCTGGCCTTACAGCAGCTCCCTGGTACACTTGGAATGCGCGCGGGTGAGTTCCTCTTGCCAGAGCCTCACAGAGAGCAGCACTTGCCCTACTGCAATAACAGAGATTTTATATAGCACCTGACCTCCAAGTTTTGCTGCTTGGTGATGAAATTTTACAAATATCTTAAAAATAATACCAACTTCTGTAGGTATTGTTGGTCCCAATAAAACTGGCTGCACTGATAAGTCTACCAAATTATTTGCAACTGATTTATTGAGCACTGCAATAACTGGTTCTCAGTTCCCAGGAGAAACATGGTATTCTGAAGATGTCTTGTTAGCCTACTGAATTTTATGGGGCAAACTGCCTTTTCTTTAACGTAACTGTCTGAAAATTACTTTAGTACATGTGAAATTATATTTGCATTTGCTGAAGTTTTATTTCTGAACGTTCAGCAGTTTATGTGGCATTTTTAAGTCAGCCCAGGAGCGGAGTGCAGGTGAATTGTGTTGCTGAGCATGAGAAAGCTTTGCTGGAATAATACAGGACTTTTGCACAGACTGAGCTGTGTGAAGGTGCAGGCAAAAGGTGTCCTGTGAGTTGGGCCTTCGCTCAAGCATGTTGTATGTACGTTGGACTACTGCAGTGTTTCCTTGCTGGGGTCGATGCTAATTCCTGGATAAACCTTCTGGTAAAAGAAGGAAGATTCTGTGAAGTTCTTTTGAGGATAATGTTTAATGACTTCAGCAGAGTGAACGTACTTCCATCCTTTCTGCTGTTTCTGTGGTAACGATATATTTCATGCCAATCTTTAGAGCAGGTACAGGATACTAAAACTGTGTTATCATCTCAATTAGCTGTTGGCTAGCAGGTGCAAAGACAGGCTGCTGGCTTCGTTCTGTTCTCAAATTTGTTTCAGATGTGTGACCTTGCAAGGGGCAAGGCTGGGGCAGCAGAGTCTCGGTGTTCGTAACCCGGTGTCAGGTGAAACCTTCACCAGGAGCTGCACAGGGACCAACACTTGCTTGGAGAAGCGAGGGCGCGAGCATCTCTGCGTGCCTGTCTCCAGCAGCACCTTTTGGTGCAGCACGCTGTGTTTGCCTTAGTGAAGTTAAAAGCTTGCGTGCAGCATTTCGAACATGGTGCCCGCCGCTTCCCTGAGCTGTATCTCAGACTCAGACACGGCTCTCGCTCTCCTCGCTCGGCAGGGCTGCGCTCGGGGCCGCGCACGGCGCGTCCTGGCCCGGGGCGGGACCGGGACCGGGNCCGGGCGCGCGCAGTCGGGCGGGGAATGGCGGCGGCCGCGTTCGAGCGGCGCGTGCTGCGGCGTGCGGCCGAGCATCACTATCTGCGCGTGCGCCTGTGAGCGGCACCCCGAGCCCTCTCCTGACCCCTCCTGACCCCTCCTGACCCCTCCTGACCCCTCCTGACCCCTGTGCTCTCCGTCCCGCAGGGAGCTGCCCGACGCCGGGGCCCGGCCGAACGCCGCGCAGTTCAAGCAGCTCGTGGTGACAGCGCTGAAGGAGCTGCACGGAGAGGTGGGGCCGGAATCGGGACCGCGATCGGGGTCCGGCCTCGGCTGGAGGCTCCGGGTTGGGGCGGGAGAACCTTGCCGGGATGGGGCTGTTGTGCCATGAAACAACCGCTCTGGTTGCAGAGCAGTGTCCGAGCGGGGCCGAAGGAGCAGGCGAGGCAGGGTAAATGTGCTGAGTTTGACCCTCCGGTACCCGGTTAGTCACTCGCCAGGCCCCGTTCTGACCTGCTCCTGGTGGAGCTGTGTGCTTCAGTTCAGTGCCCGTAGCCAAGTGGCTCAGCCATCCCTAGCAGTGCTCAAGGTCAGGTTGCACCGGGCTTGGAGCAGCCTGGTCTAGTGGAAAGTGTCACGGACCATGGTAGGGGGGCTGGAACTGGATGAACTCTGTAAGGTGTCTTCCAGCTCAAGATTCTTCTTTTTAAAATTTGTAGTATTGCTGCTTTTGCAGAAGAGAGGCTTTAAAAGGATAACTGTGGGAAGGGGACTTTGTGGATGGCAAAGTCCACAGTACTGTTTTTGCTCTATTTTCTCTGTTGCTGGCTGACTTTAAGCAGGTTGCATCACCTCTTGGTCTGTGTTTCTCCAGCTGTAATGTGGGGAAAAAAGTGGCTTCTAAAGAACTCTGAGGGGAAGGGTGCTGTTTAAAATCCAGTGATGTTGTAACTGAAACACTTCTGTGAGATTTGAGTGTAACTATAACACCTTCAGTGATGTAACATGCTGGGGGTGAAATCAGTTTCCTATAAACCTCAGTAAGAATATAGGGTGATACTAAATAACATTTTTTCTATAGGTTGGAGCAGCTTTGCCTGTTGATGTCTTAACGTATGAAGAAAAAACTCTGTCTGCCATATTAAGAGTAATTAGCAGGTAGGGTGCCATCAGGACGTGCTTCCATGCCATAAACGTATTTTTCATAAGAAAATAGAACTCTTAAACTAAGAATGGCCTTTGAAGAATTAAGTCTAACTTGCAGATATTTGCATACAGCATGCAGAAAATGATTACTCAGTCTTGGTGACTTTGTGCATCAGAACATTATTCCTACTTTAAACCAGAATGATTTTAATGGTTTTAAGACAGGAAGTAAGCATTACTGAGGTAGTGACTTTAAATCTCTTTCTACGATAAAGATGAGAACAGTTGCTCTAAGTGGTGACAACAGCTGCAGGTGATTTAGGTGAAGAACGAGCTTAAATGCACACAGAGAACAAGAACTGTGCTGGTAAAGTGAACGTGTGCTCGCAGTACATCTCTGTGTCAAAGACAAGAGACTGCAGCCACTGCAATAATCCTTCAAGACATAGTTTTGCTACTAGAACTCTTTACTGAAATTACCTGCTGTTAAACTGTTAAGGGTTCATTACTATTCGCATAACATATTTTCTATTTGAGATGTCTATGCTGCGAGAAAACAGAAAACCTCAAATTTTATTAATATATTTTGTTTTCTTTTTATTTAGTGGCCTTGTCAAGCTGTGGAGTGCTCTAACCTTGCTGGGCTTCTACCAGAACAGGAGGTGTGCCTTCCGGGTGCTGCAGGTAAAGCCCTGTGGGGCTGGGTGGCTTCCCCCAGATGTCAGCTCTGGCTCCAAGCTTGGCAGGCTGCCTAAGCCTTTTAATAGAAAGATGGCCTAGATGCAAAAATGCCTTGGTTTGGGAATGGAGGGCCTTTCAGTGCAGGTGTGTGGGCCCATGTTTGAACAGTTCTTATCTTAAAATGAGTCTTGTACAATCTGACAGTAGTGGCTGTCTTATTACTTTATGGTTGCAGTCCAATGATAAGTCCTGATGTCATTAATACATCTGCAAGAAAATAATTTCTGGCAGGTGGTGTTTATGACACACATCTTGGTCCAGGTTTTATTTTCCCTACACTACTTTTTGCCTTTCTAATTGTTACTGTCAACTGACTTTGTTTAACAAAGAATATATGAACATGCACTTCTAGAGGATGCTGCTTAATAAAATGAGTTCTTACTGAGTAGAATGAGTGCTTAATAAAATGAATTCCTTGTTTCTGAAGTCATGGCTAGACAAAAGTCTGCTCAGGCACAGCTCTAAGTTTTTAATCTGTCATGTAAAAGGAAAATTGAAGTATTTTCAGCTTTGAAAGCATTTGATGGTGAGGTTTTTTAAGGCTTTAGTTGTTCAGTTCTTGTTTGTTTTTTCTTTCCCTAAACTAGACATCTCCATTTCTACTTGCGTTATCTGGCAACAGTAGAGAGTTAATCTTGGACTGAATGCAGTTGTTGGTTCGGCTGCATGCTGGAGAAGTTCCTGGAAATGTGTCAGCCCTTCAAGCGTGGAATTTCTGGAGGAATTTTCCAGCAAAGAGCCTTGACAAAGCCAACCTTTATCAACTCACTGCTTGGACATCCTGTATTTCAGAATTTACACGTAAGAGTTGGAGATAAAGCTGAACTTAGCAAGGCTTTTACACAGAATGATGTAGTTACTTTTTCTCATTTAACAGGTGACACAAATCCTTTGCATTTAAATGAAGAGTTTGCAAAGAAGTCTAGGTTTGGGAGAACTGTTGTCCATGGAGTTCTAATCAATGGACTCATTTCTGCAGTTCTGGGTACAAAAATGCCTGGTCAAGGATGTATATTTCTTTCCCAGGAGATTCGTTTTCCAGCTCCTTTGTATGTTGGTGAAGAAGTCACAGCTGCAGCGGAAGTGAAACGGCTGAAGGGTTCTGTTGCACATATTTCTGTATCATGTCAGGTCAGAGAAAGTGGGAAAACTGTTATGGAAGGGATGGTGAAAGTCATGGTGCCAGAGAGTTAGAGCTGTTCATCATGTGCAACTTCAGTACAAAGGCCAGAACCAATGTACACTTGGTTTTAACCCTCTTTTTATGTGACATCATTTTAACCAGTAAATTTGCAACAAAAATCTTTCAAAATGTCTGCAAGTGCACAGATTTAACCTTACTAGAACTGCATTAAAATTAGAGGTTTTCCTTTTTCCACTGTGATGGGTTTCATTGCCAGGGTGAAACCAACAGAACTAGGCACTTGCTGTGACAAAGTGGCACATTCAGACACACCTTTGTGCTGCCACAGTGAGAAGCTCAGGCTGGTGGGGCTCACACTGAGGTGGTTCTTTCAGGTAAAATTGCAGTCCTCACCAGCAAAGTTCAGTTAAAACTTGTTCCTTCTGTATAAAGCAGCTGTATTGCCAACAAACACCAGGGAGGGGACAGTGCTGAGTTTAAAAGTGGAACAGAAGTGGAGGTACTGTCACGTGTGATGTGTTGTAATGTGCATGGCGACTCCAGCTGGTGTTTCTTCTGAAACTTGCCTCCAAGAAAGAGGCTTTTTAAAAGGAGGCTTTTAAAAAATATAGTCACAACTTGTACTGATTGTGCTCCTGAGGGCAAGACAAGCAAGGACAGATGATTTGAGTACTAACTGTATGGCATCTCTCTCCTTGTGTGAGTGTGTGAACATGGATTTCCCTTTGTCCAATGAAAGTACCTTGGTAGAGTAGACTTCTGGCAAATTCATTAGTAAACCATCTGGGTTAAATTATTTCAGTACTTGCATAAGATTATTACACACTAAGAAACATTTTTATGAATGATTGACTCCATCAGGAGTAAGGCCTCCAGTTGGTGGCTCATATAAGTTACTGCTAAGTGTCTTATTATCCCCCCCCTTCTCTGCAGCAGAAATGCATTTGAAACTTTCCTTGACTGCAAATAACCTCAGAAGTTCTTAATGAGTAAAATGAGTGCTTAATAAAAGGAATTCTTTGTTTCTGAAGCCATGTCTGCTATGATAATTTTCTCCTCAACCTGTGATGAAAGCTACTGGTAAAACAGCTGCACTGCGTGAGTGTGTTGCACTCTAACCACAGGTGTTAGTCACACTGGAGCAGAGAGAGGAGTAATGTTTCAGGTCTTTGACTTCATGCCTTCTCTTTCCAAAGCTTGGAGTGTGGTCTGCTTGCAACCTGGAAGTAGTAATTAGGAAAAGGTTTCCTTATCTCTTGTCTGTAGGAGCTGTTTCACTTTCCCTTTCCTTTCCTTCTGCCTCAGGTCACTGCTTGTCACTGGCTTTTGCTGGACAAAGCACCTAATTGAAGCAGGCTCCCTCCTTGCCCTGCTCCTTGTTCACCTTGTTAAGGCCTGTTAACAATAGGAATCAGATCTGTGCCTGGCCTCCTGGGTCACTGCAGGAGCAGTGGTTTGGGGAGCTGTGCCAGGCTGGCTGCTGAAACACAGCAACACAGCCCATTTCCCTCTCATCATGGAGCTGTGAGACAGAGATGAGGCTGTTCATGACACCTGCTCCAGGTGTCTGATAGACTCCAGCTCTGCAGTCTTACCCTAAGTGAAAGTAATTCCTGTGTATAGTGTACAAAGAGGAAATGCAGACAGGCATCCAACATGTAGGTTCTCAAGCACAAAGTAGCATACAAAGTTTTTTATGCTGCTGCAATCAAAGTCACAGTGAGGAACTCAATTGTTTATAAATTTAAATCTGTGTTTTGAAAAACAACCCAACCAGAAACCAAAACCCACAAAATACCAACCCTAAACCCTAAATTCTAGAAATTGCATCAAATAATATGAGCTATTCTAAATTATTAACACAAAGGTAAAGAGCAGCAAGTGCACCAGCCCTTAGAATTTTCCTGGTCTGTCTGGGAGTGTTTCAGGTTGATCCCCCTGGTGCTGCAGCTGCTGCTGCTGCTGCCTGGTGCCACTTGGAGCAGGAAGGCTCACAGGACTTGGCACACCCATCCTTCAACCATTGAAACAGGTAAAAAGTATCACACTTGCCAGAAAAAAACCTCCTTAGTATTAGTTATAAGAAAAGGAGTTTCAACAGTTGACAGCCACAGCCTGTAAGATTCACAAGACCTTCTAGACAATTTCTCATAGGCAACTTCTGTTTAGAGAAAGACTGGAACATCAGTAAATGTGAGTTCCCGAGACAAAAAATAAACCATTTCTTAGGTGTGAAGCGGAAGGCTTGGGTGCCGGGGCGACCTGCCTGCACTTATGGCCTCCTGCAGCCTCTTTCTCCGTTACTGCCCGCTCGTGTCCCCATCCCGCCGTGTCCTCATCCCTGCCCGTTCCCGTTCCCGTCCCTGCCCGTCCCCGTCCCTGCCCATT
>VWYI01008113.1:123134-160855 GCA_013399455.1 Anthoscopus minutus | reverse complement strand
GGTGCGGGAGGCGGCGGGGCCGCGACCTCGCAGCGCGGGTTGCAGCGGCCCGGAGCCCCTCGGTGGGGTGCGGCGGTGCCGCCGCCGCCTGGAGCCGAGCCTCGTTCGGCTCCTTCGCCCCCTCTCTGCCCGCGGGGTTCCCGGGGGCAGCGGCAGTATCCCCGGCAGGGACCGCCTGGCGTCTGCGGGGCGGCCGCTGCGGGGTCCGCGCTGCCTGGCGTCCGCTCCGAGCGAGGCCCTGCAAGTGACTCCAATTCCTGCTTTCCGCGGGGTGTTGCAGCCTTTGGAGCAGAGATGGGCTCTGGCTGCCGCGTTCCAGTGGTTGTGATGGAGTTACACGTGAATGGGCTGCGTTTGCCTCCGGGTGCTGCCGTGTGGCTGAGCGGAGGCGGCGAAGGTGCGGAGACCCCAGAGCCTCAGCCCCTCTTCTGAGGGAGCGGAGGCACTCAGCGGAACAAGCCCTGCCGTGACTTGGGTGCCACAGATTAATTATTTTGGGATACCTGGGGTGCATGCACAGTGCTTCCGTGAGAACTGTCTTTGAGCATGCAGTAATAATCCAAATTCTATAGTGTCCTGTTTGCAGTTATTTTGCACTTTAAAAACCGGGTTTCATTGTGATATGACCAAGCAATAGTGTGAATCAGAGAACTGGCTGCCATTTCTGATTCCTGCTTTAGCTAAGAGCAGGGATGCTGGGGAGGAGGCCAGAGGTACCACAGCAGCAGGTACTCTAGTGGGAAGCGTGCTTTAAATGGAGACAGGGTTTCCTTATGACCTTTACACAGCTCTGATTCCTGCATTGTGGATCACTTCCTGATTCCTTGCATCTGTTGCTTACCCGTAACCTGAATGACAATAACGATGGGTTCACCATGGGATATACAACTAATTTGCAGATTGTCTTATTAAGTGCTCTTCATATAAATATTTCACACCTAAGAAATGGTTTATTTTTTGTCTCGGGAACTCACATTTACTGATGTTCCAGTCTTTCTCTAAACAGAAGTTGCCTATGAGAAATTGTCTAGAAGGTCTTGTGAATCTTACAGGCTGTGGCTGTCAACTGTTGAAACTCCTTTTCTTATAACTAAGACTAAGGAGGTTTTCTGGCAAGTGTGATACTTTTTACCTATTTCAGTGGTTGAAGGATGGGTGTGCCAAGTCCTGTGAGAAGTTGTGTAACTCCTAATACCTCCCAGTTAGTAGACCAGATTAAGTTTGGTTGGTAACTTGTTTCCTTATTATGCTTTTTTGTTAGTGCAAATGACAATAGCGTTTTTTGTTCTTTCTTTTGGTTTGCATGATTCTGGTTAGAAAAGAAAGAGTCACAACATTATTTTAGAATGATCATTTGGAAGAACTTTTTCAATCCAATTTCTTTTCTTGTGTGATCTTATCTGAAGGAGTGTGGTAGCAAATGTTGGCCCCCCACCCCCTCATCTTTCATCTCTGTATTCTGTTACTAATGGGTGTGCAGAAAAATTCTATACTGTTTTCTTCTGATCTTTTCTTAATAACAGAATGCTGGAGCACCATGCCTTTTGGTTTAAAATCTGTCTCTAAGATACATCTATTAGTAATTGTTTGTTTTACTGCAGAAGCCCTGTTGATAGCTGAAAGATGGCTTGAAGTGTGTGTAGCACAGATGGTTTATATAGAGCCAGAGTGGGATAACAAAATAGAGGAAGCCATTAACAGAGGCTTGGTTTCTTATTTGATGTAAGTGGACTATTCTGTCATTTCAGAAACTTCATCTTATGTCCCTGGTGTCTGAATAGTTTGTTTATTGGTGGGTGATGCTGTCCCTGATTTGAACTTTCCTGATTCAAAATAAGCTCAACAAATAAATCCTTATCTCTGAAGAGGTGTGTAAATGAAACCCTTTTAAGAAATAAGGCTTGAAGTGTTTTTGTGGTGCCTGAAGACTATATTTTACTTTGTTAAATTATAATTAGAAGAAAGTAGATTGTCATTAACCGAATGCTTTTTAGTTTTGTGTCTCATTCCACCTCAAAGTAGTATCTTCAGAAGATGTGGATCTATAAAATCCTTTATCCCAAACTAATGTTTGGAGAACTGGGCCTGTTCTGAAGCAAAGGCAGCCATGAAAAAATTTTCTAGGCTTTTGTCAGCAGAATATATTACAATTTTATAATGTTTAGCATTGCAGGAGTTGTTTTAAACATGAGTTTGTATTTTTTCCCTGTATATCATACCTTCTAAAAGCACTCACATGAAGCTGGTTTAGGCTGAGTTTAGGTGCAGCTTTAACATGGCAACTGAACTAGTAATTATGTGAACCTTCTGTTGGTGCTGAAAATAGCCAGTCTTCTGAAAAAACAGCTAAGGAAAAGAATTTCAAGGAAAGCTCTGTAGACATGGTGAAATATCACACAGAAGACCAAAGCTTGTGTCTAATGAATAGTTTGCTTGTGTATTGTTCTAAACATTTTCTGTTAAGTTTAGTACTGACTAAGTTTAGACTAAAAGACTGGGTAAATGTAAATTTCATAGCATTGAATCAAGGGCTGTACTTGTCAGAAACGGAGTTTCTGTTTGCTGCTGCTGAAGGTGAAACTGAAAAGAAAATGAAACTGAAAACAGAACCTGAAACTACTATGTTCTTACTTGAATTCTCCAGAAACCTAAGAAGGGATTAAGCTACTATTGAATATGTACTTTTGAGGATTTCCATTTTTTCTTAGTGAGAGTATGTCAACCCCCCATAAATGGGTTTTTACATTGTTTGAGAGCCAACTGCAAAATTGTCTGATAGGCTCACAGGCTCAGCATGCTTTGTTGAAGTCAGAAGAGCTGAGAAGTTCTTGCTGGACTTAGTACATCTGAGCTGGAACATAATCTCCATGTTTTTTTACATTGCAACAACTGAACTGTTCACTGAGGTTTTCTTTCTGTGTATTTATTTCCAGTCATAATTGGAGGAGGAAAACGATGCCTTTCTATGTTTGCTAAAGTTGTTTCCCTGGTTAAGTGTGTTACAAGCAGTCTGAGTTTTGTTGGAATGTGCACTTGTATACAATTAATTCTATAGTGTGGTGTTTATAGAGTCCTTTTAATTTTGAAGGCTGAAAAAGTGCATATTGAGGTGCATTCCAATGGCATCTCACCTAACAGATTTGAAATTGCAAGAGCAAGCCCAGTCAGCTTCATTTTGTCTCCTTCTTTGTGCTTCAGTCACCAGCACTGCGTCGGAGAGAAACTGTCATTTCCAGGGATGTGTTGGGCACCTTTCCATAGCCATGACTCATTCTTTTTGTAGTGCATCAACTTTTTTGTAGAAAATGAAGTTTTGCTGTTGCATTCCTTGACTTCAATAGGAGCAGGATTACATCCAATATACTGAGCCATTTGCAAGTGTCTCATCTTGATGCCAAATGTTGTGTTCTGACAACAGAGGCAATTTCAGCGCTAAAGCTTTAATAAATTTTGGCTGTTAAACTTGCCTCATATTGCAATATTTCATCTATGTGTTCACTACTTAATAGTGGCTTTTTTCTAAGCCTCAAAATAGGATTCTATTCCATGATAATCTAGACATTTTCCTTATTAAGAACTGTACATCTGTAGCTACAGGTCTTTTCAGCAGTAAAACTACTGGTGAGTTGTACATGCTCTCATGTTCTTCTGAACATTTCTTAATTCTTTTCTGAAGTGATTTTCCTCTTTCATGTGTTTTATACTTTGAAATCGAAGTAGTGAAACAGCCAGCTTTGGTACTGCACATTGTTGTCTTAAAGGCATTTGGAAATGAACAGCTGAAATAAATCCCTCTCCTAGCAATCTTTCAGAGCTTTTAGTTTACCTTAAGCAATGATGAATATTGATACTCATGACTTTTAGATTAGAAAAACATTGAAAAAGCATATTTATATTTTTCCTATATTGTTCCAAATAGAAAAATGGGGCCACATATTTCTAGGACTGTAGTGTTTAGTTTAAAAGCTTGTAAAAGATTTTGTACATCTGCTTTACAAGGAATTCAGTCTTTTTAAAGCTGCATTCACTTTGGACAAAAACAAACATGAAGTTACTTTTAGACATGGCTTTACACAGGGAACTGTCATAGTTCACTTGTTTGAGGTTTCAGAAATGCAGTTCTCCCACTGGACTTGGTCAGTAAGCTTGATTACCTCCCACCTCTCTTCCAGCATGAGCTCACAAAAGATGGCTCTTTCATTGCACCTAATTTCAAATATTCCAAACTTACTGTTTCCACTGGTGATCTTACTAAATTAGTATTGCATTTGTAGGTCTTGTGAAGATTGTAGTCAAAATATTAGTTTCCATATTGTACTTTAGTAAACCCTAATTAGGACATTTTTGTTGGCTACTGAGTATTTCCTGAAAAATAGTGATTAATTTGCCTTTCTGGTGATGGTCACAGTGATGCAGAGCACTGAAAATCTGTGATTTCTCATCTCCGAACCTGTTTGTGTTCACTAAGTTTCATTACATGTGAACGTGTGTCCTGTTCCTGCCCTGCAGTTGCTCCCTTCATGACCCCCCTCACTCAGGAGTGTCAGACTCCCTGCTGCAGAAGGGATGCAGAGTGTGAGTGGTGCAAGGCAGACACACACACACCTGCACTGCCCAGCCACTGCTGCTGCTTCTGCCTCAGATGGGCTTAAGGCAGATTGTGCAATAGCAAATAAATGCTGTGCCCTGCAACAGAGAGGCCTCTGAGGCTGAGCAGCTCTCCTCATGTTGTTGCTACTTTTCACATGGGAGATTTTCTAAATAAACATTTAAAAGAGCTTCTTACTAGAAATTGTTCCAATCTAGCCTACTTAAGCAGGGATTGTATTCATGCTTAATTAGGCTTTCCTCTCTTTAATGCTTATAAAATAAAGCCCTTTCAAACTTTTAGTTGATGTGACCTGAAGGTGACCTGGATCGTTATAATGGTTGGCTTTTCAAGCCTGTTGGATTAAACAGATGTAAAGCAGAAATCTGTGGAAAAAAAGACTGACTATCCTGAGCTAGAAATTTAGAGAATATTTGCTTGGGGAAACAGAATGTGTTGCCCAGTATTGTTGAGACTACATTTTATTATAAGAATCTCTTAACCACTTCCCTCCCCCCCATTTTGTCTCTGCAAAAGCCTTCTTTCCTGTTTGCTTCCTGTTTCAAAAACTAGGAATGGTGATAAAAAGCAATTGTTAAACATTTGGAGTGCTTTGCTGTGCAATTTTCACCCAGGGATGTTAACAAAATTTTGCTGAGCAGTTTTGAGTTGCTGATGATAATGTTTTAATAAGTGTTGGAATACCAGGGACTAATCTTGGTGAATTTTTGGGAAAAAAACCAAAACAAACCAATAAAAAACCCCACCTAAATCTTGGCTTTGTGTGAAAATGGGTAAGTTCAGGATAACATTAATCCCACGCAGTGAATGTGAAACTGTTACCAGCAAAGGATTGGAGAAATGCAGTGTGGTTGTCACTGATCCATGTGGTTATTTGGAAAATGTTCCTTTTCAGAAACTATCCAGAACTCTGGAAGAATATCCAGTACTAGGAAGAAGATTTTAGGAAATGACAGGGTGCGAGTGGGGTCATATATCTTTCCCTGCTCCTGACCTCCTCTTCCCAGCACCTGTTTCAGCTTTTTTTGAATAATTGGAGCAGCCAGGAAATGATCCCAATAGGTAAAAGTGCTTTCCTTGGTATCTTTAAAAATGTATTTTGAGCTGCTGTAGAAATATTAAGGTTGTGTCATGAAGTGGCTTGGCAGTACTGATTGGAAGAGCAGTGGATGTATGAACCTTACCTGGGTGGAGGTTTTAGGGGTGGTTTTGTGGTCTGTCTTGTTGGAGGCTCCTGCTGACAGTGACCTTGCTGCCCGTGGGCAAAGCAGAGCAGGAGGTTTTCTCTCTTCTGCAAGCTGAGACCTTCCTTTCCCAACCAGCAGCTGTTAGGGCTCCTTTGAAGTTATTTGGTAAACTGAGTCATAGGAAAAATTCTGAGCTATTCATGTAGGAGTGAAAGATGCCATGGGAATTTCTACGAGTGTAGCTAACATTGACCTCCCCAAGCCTGGTTGTTGATGCCTAAATTTGTTTGCAGGAGTGAACTCTGGTAATGTCTAGCTTTTTCTGAAGGCATTTCTCTGCTGTTTGCCTATGTTAGATGATGCTGCTAAACAGAAATGATTCTGAGTGTGCCTTTGTTTTCCTTATACTTTCATTTATTGTCTATGAGCACATTCTGAGTCCCAATATCAGGCTGTCTCAGAATAAGATTGTTGTAATTCAGGGGTTTTTTTCCTAACTAAAACAGAATTTGGCAGAGTAATAAAAGCTTTTGTGCACTTAGACTTGAAGAGTTGAAAGCTCTTCTCTGGTCCTATGGGAAGCATGTATCAGTGGTGCTAATTACAATCCCGCGACAAGCTTGTTGCCACACGGAGGCGATAGGAAGTATCAGCTTCTCACTGAAACTCAGCATACTGTGAGTGCTGATTATGTGTAGCCATGGCAGATACTGGGAATGGGATTGTATGTCTCATCCTGGCTTTCCTACTATTGCTCTTCTTCAACTTTCAGTCTCCAGCTTTGGGGAAAAAGCCCCTCAGCCAACTCAGAAGACCATTTAGACTTTGTCATTAGTTGTATTGACAGGGTAGTGCTGAGCTGGACATTAATTCATTATGGTCAGTGCTGATGGAGACTGTGTGGTGGGGACTTGGCTCTTCCATGCAGACAGAACTAATGGCCACACCTGGAGAGTGTTTGCTCTTCTCATTCCAGTTGCAAACCCTGTGACATAAAAAAAGGGACTTGATTAGTGCATTAGGCCACAAAAGCAGATATAGATGAGATTGGAAAATGCTCAAGTAAGTGTAGGGAAAAATAAATTTTTTTTGAAAATATAACCTTACTGTGAGAATGAGCTCTGAGCCCCGAGTTGTTTGTCACAAGGCTCTCCAGAAGAGCTGTGTTGACCAGTGTGGTTGTGTGCAGTAAGATGCTTTGATGGTTGTTTAATGAGTTTGTGTTCTGCCTGACCTGGAGAATTTTCTTGGGGTACAATAGAAAATGACAGTCGCTGGAAAAAGAGTAAGTGCTGCAAGGGATTGAGCAATAACTTCTCTTCTTTACAAATCCTAGAAAAGATGAATGACTGCACGTGGTGAATCATCACTGGCGTGGTTTTTCAGAGAAACAGCCAATGTTCCTTTGAGATTTGATGAATAAGCAGTTGCTGCGATTTTTTGTCTGTGTGTGAAATAGCCTCTTCTCAAAATGCAGCAATGGTCACAAAACAAAAAAGTCATGTTAGTGGTGAATATGGGTATATATTACTATACTTAGCCCAGATTTATTTTATTTTATTAGTAATTAAATATCTGAAATGGAGATTATAGGATCTTATAAGATTATAGGACTCTATACATTCCAATCTATATATGTCATATAATCTGTATTCTAGTATTTATCTATTACAGGATTCTATTTATCTATCTATAGGATCCTACAGGTCTATAGGTCTTTTCTAGAAAGAAGACTTGCCTTGTTTATGATCTTTGAAATATCAGAAATGTTTTCAAACTGAAAGAGAGTAGGGATAAACAGGGTACTTTTTTGAAGTATGTCTGAGAAGGTGTAGGAAATACTTCATATCTTCAATACTTCATAGATGAATCTCAAATAATGATATTGCTATATTGACCAGATATTTGTGACCATGTATTAGTCTACAAAAGGTATAGTGCAACCTAAAATGAAGAGACTGAAAAGAATTGTAAGTTATAAAGATAATTATGGTGGAAGAATAATTAATTATTAAAATTTAGATGTGTTTCACTGAGATTTTTATATATATGCATGGCTAATATAGAAATATTTAACATGAATAAGCATTATGAATGAAGAATTAACATCATGAGAAACAGATATGTTCTAGTTACTCAAGCACTTTGCAAAGCTTTTTTGGTAACCTTCCTAGTACAAAAGTAATGAGAGGCTGTGAGCTGTGGGTATTTGCTGGCGTTTTAGTGCATTATGGTGGTGGCAATATTTCCTGGGAGTATCTATTGTTAGGTATTGGAGGTAAGCACAGAGAGGTTTCTTCAGCTGTTGTGGGCATAAATGTGTGCTGAGCATGCTTTTGCTGGCTTTTTCTGTAGCTAAATTAAGCTGCTCAAGTGCTCTACAGGTGTGCAAGCTGCTGGAACTCTCCTTGTCTGCTGTGCTGGGAAAGCAGAGTGGAACAACTGTTAGGGATGGGTCTGAGCCAACCCAGCTCTGACCTTCCCCAAGGTGCTGGATCTGAATTTTCTGTTAGTTTTTATATTTGAAGAAGTGCCTAATAGCTTTCCTCAGCTCATTTGTTCTAATTTCTAATGACTTTTTCCTTTTATTAGGAATACATAATCCGTGTCCAGAGAGGAATTTCAACAGAAAACAGTTGGCAGGTAATTTCTTAAGTTGTGGTTCATGTAAGCAGGATTCTTTTTTTAGGAAGAGTTTGAAAATTTTTTATTCCTAGATTTTAAAATTTGAGCTGGAAAGAGAAATGTTGATTTGGAATTGAGAACATGAAGTGCTTGAATTCTTTTGGTCAAAACTAAGAGAAAAACAGTATTGCTGCCAGCATGTTGTCTGCTGCTATTCTGAATATTCCAGGAAAAATGCTTCTTATGTGTTTCTACTGTGTGTTGGTACAACTATAATTTTAAAATCTCAAATGCCAGTTTGCCTTTCTCAGTGCTAAAATCACAGCTCTGCTTATACAAGACCAATGAAACCAAGAAAATAAGTATGAAAAGTTCTAACATCTAATATGGCAAAAATGCCTTGTTTGCAGAGAACTTTGCTCACAAGTACTGTTTTAAGATAATTTTTAAAAATCCATTATCTGTCTGATTGAGTTGTGATTAAAAACTCTCTTTTGCTCTCTGGCAATGTAACATAAATCTGGCAGTTTGGCATTTGTACAAAAATTGGAGAAGAAGATGATTGTAAATGGGAATTACTATACTCTGATGGGATTTTGAGAAATAAAATACTAATGGAAAAGTAATTTGTTTCCTGTACTTTGTCTTTTATTTTACAGATTGTGAGGCGATATAGTGACTTTGACTTGTTGAATAACAGCCTGCAGGTAATTTTCACTCTTTACATATAAATAAAAAATATCATTAGAGGAATATATTCAAAACGGTGATATTTTTGTCTTGGGATATTTTTATATATTGCGATGAAAAAAAAATTAAGACTTTGCATATCTGTAAAGAGAAACTATGACTTCAGATGTAACATGAACAACTTTTCTCTTGTAAAAGTTGGATTTTATCATCAACAGGATCAATTTATATAAAATGGAAGAAACTGGCAGATACTGAATCTTTCCCTTCAGTCCTGTGGCTTGTTCCAGTTTTATGCATTTTTGTTTGTTCCTCTTTTGATTTGGAGAAAGCCAAGGCACATACCAACCTTATAAATTCAACACTGGAGTGCTACGTGTCTCATTATTTATATTCGTCTAAAAGCACTACCTGATGCTGCTTCTCATGTGATGGTTTTCTGTGTCACTGAGGAGTGTTCCTTGGTCAGACACTGGACTTACTGTGTGTTTTCTTCTGCTTTTTAGGACAATTATTTCTTTTCTGTTTGTGTGGGAAAAAGCAGGGCATGTGGGTGTGTTTGGGAACTGGGGAAGCAGCAGTGATTAACATCTACAGGAGACAAACTCATTATTTGAGATTTCCGTACTGGACGAACAAGATGAAAAGTGAATAACACGATTTGAGGATAGATTTTTATGACTTTAAAATTTTTCCCTTGTTAATTGTTGAATGAATTCAAGAGCTTCATACTGCTTCCACCTCCTCGCTCCTCCCCAAATCAAATCAACTCTCTGCTTGATGAACCTCGATGAGCAAAACCCTGTAAGGATGTTGATTTGTGTGCTCTGAGAGCCCACTGTAACTGCTTCCTCTGCTGCAGGTGGATGGGGCAAATCAGTCATAATTCAACAGATGCAGCATGGTTGCCTTGTGGAATTATCTGTTAAATGTGCAGTAGCACGTAGGAACTTTTATCATGACCTAGAAACCTTCTCTGTGATGTGCTGAATAAATGCAATACAGGCGTGTCTCCTGCTCCAGAGACATCCAAGATTTAAAATTAGACAAACACTCATGGGAACACAAGGAGTTGAGGTGGTACTAGTCATCAGAGTACCTTGGGGTCACTGTGGTCTTAACCACAGTTTTGATAGAGGTCACAGAGAAAAAAAACTGTGAAAGTTTTAAAAAGAAGGAAGAGTTCACTTTGCAGCCACCTATAATAAGCTCCTCTTAATCATTAGGGAATAAAATGTATTAAGGCATGAAAAGGCTTTGTTGCCTTTTCATTTACCTTTCAAATGAGGCAGCTTTAGTAGAGAAGGCAATTGACCTGTAAGACTTGAAATCCAGAAATGACAGGTACTGCAAAGTTAGGCCTGTGTGGAAAATCTATTAAGTGAAGGCGAATAGGTTATGTATGATGGAGTTTGGAAAGAAAAAGCCATTGTATCTGAAATAGAGGTGAATGATAAAAGTGAAGGGTCCAGGAAATTATGTGACAGCAACTTTGCAGGGTAGGACAAAGGGGATGTTTGAAACAAGAGAGACTAAGATCCAGGGCAAAAAAGTCAGCTGCTTGGATGACTGGAAAACGTTAAAAAAGATATCAAAATGTACCTCTAACTTTAATGGGAGGATATGAGAGGGTGGCTAAATTAGCAGTCCATGTGCTTTGGCAGTTGGTCTCCTCCAGTGGCTCTTTTCTCCCATTGTTTCAGAGTTTTTTATAAATTGCTTTTTGTGATGCTGGAGCTGAACTTTCCTCATCCATTAAGACAACACAACACAACACAACACTTCTCAGATGTTTCCATCCTAAACTCTAAGCAACAATATTCCATCACAATACACAGGCCCCATGACATGTTTTAAAACTCTTTAAGCATTTTGTGTATATTGAAATTAAACAAACTAAACTCCAAACAAATAAGAAGGCATCAAACCCTAATCTTTGTCCTTCAAAGCTAAAGATCTGCTGGTAGAACTGCTGGAGCTTCTTTTGGGTGTAAAGCCCAAGTTCTCCAAGTTTTTGTGGCATACTTGACCTCTCTGTATGTTTGTGTGGATGTGTTTGAGCACAGCTGCAATTGGGTTGGAATGCAAATTTTCTGTTCTTAATCTGGTACTACCTGTGTGATAATAGTAAGGATTGAGAATTTCAAAATTGTCTGGGCTGGGGAATGCAGTCCTACCAAATACCATGGAAAATAATGAAGTGTATATATGTGATCCTGATTTGTATCAGAAAGTTTCAAGACAGATTCCCTGAACTCTCAGTTATATCAGAGGCTTCTTCCAGTCTGTTCTGCCTTTCTTCCTCTTTGCTTATTTGACAGAGATCAGTGGAGATCATTGACTCCCCTGTTTTGCCAAGTGAAGTGCTGGTACTGGAAGTACTGGAATTCACAGCAAGATATCTCTGGCTTTTGTGAAGCATTTTATTGCAGCTTTTGAACAGACATTCCTGAGCAGGCTGTGGTTTGAAGATAAGAATGTAAATTCCCAGGTTCTTCCGTGGCCAAGCCCATCCTGGCTCCAGTGGGGAGCTGGGGCTGCTGAGAAGGGGTGTCTGAAAGCATGCGAGGTCTTTGCAAGCACAGGCCCTCAGTGAGGTGTCCTGCTGTGGTGGAGTGTTCTTGATGTGCTGTGTGCTTTAGCAGATTGCTACAAAAACCTGGGCCTGAATGTTACTTTCTGCTAGAAATAGTAGAATTCTGATTTATAAGTTTTAAAGCAAATGATAGTGGTTGGAAAATGTGAATTAGAGTCAGTTTCTCTCTGATGGTAGCTAGCTGTAAGAAGGTAAAGGTGGTGATGATTTGACATGCTTTTTAAGTGAGTAATATTAGAAAGGGATTTAGTTCTTGTTTAGAAGCTCAGTTTTGAATTGAAATGGGTGGTCTGCCAAAGGAGAGTTCTCCTTGCCTCCGGTGCTGAAACTAATTTGTGGATTAGTGGCTATAAGTGATACATGGTTGCTTTTGGGTTTTTTCCCCTGGTTTTATTAAGAGTTTCTCTTTTATGAAGAGCTTCAGACATAGTTATAGTTCTTTTTCATTCCATAATTTGAAGTCAGCAAACGAGAAGTAGAAGTGCTAAAGTTAGTAGGGGACAACTCCTGTGTTCAAATAAAAGAGGTAGAAAGGAAGGCGAATGCTACTTCTGCCCCAGTTTGTTGAACTAATCCATTATTTTTTCCAGTAGTTAAAATGAAAGTTGTTCTAATACCAAAAGTCCCAGTCTTCTCCCTGGTGAACTGTTTGCTTTAGAAATGAAGTTATTGCATCTGGCTTAATTGATTCCTGCAACACACAATTTTTAAAGATAACTCCCATGGAGATTCAGCTGACTCTAGGCAGGTGCTTTGATCTGCAGGACAATGATGTGTTAACAGCACGAAAAATGTATTCTGGCAATTCACATGATGTAATTGAATCTAAACACTAAGGATGATCTCTTTGATCTTTGATCTGATTTACACAAGACTTTGAATTTTTGCATTGTCCTATTTTGAAGGATTGCTCTGATTTTTTTTCTGAAGTTTTGGATCTCTTGTGTCAGTATAAAACAATTAGTGTACATCCCGTGGTAGATTGCAGCTATTTCTGGGTTGAAAGATGCATAGATGTTTAAAAAAATGTACAGGAAAAAATTCAGAAGATAAAATGGAAATCTGCACCATGTTTGAAATTACACATTTAAAATACTAAATGAAAGGGCTTATATACATTATGTACAAATACTTAGAGGCAGAGGAAAGTTACTCATCTGCACTTGATAAAATAAAGCATAAATATTATCCAGAAAAAATGGTAAGGTGTGAATTGGTTTTGTGCTCTGGCAGAAGTACATCATAGAAAGAATCTGGCTGAAAACTGTAGCCATTTAGTATCTGAAAGTTTTGGGTAGTGATCTTAAATGTATGACTCACTAGCAAAAATTCATCTCCTTGTATTTTCAGTGTCATTCCGCTTACTAATCTCTTCACAGTGGGATGTGAGCTGTCATCTGACTAATAACAATGCTTAGGAAAAATAAAAAAGCTTGTACATACACAGTACAAAACCAGTTATCCAGTAGTTAGCATGCTGCTGAGAGACTTCTGCTTTCTGGAATGCTAGGTTTATATCCTTGAGGCATTTTGAGAGCAAGGTTAGTAACTTTTCCTCTCTTTTTAAGATCTCAACTCTAAGTCTACCTCTTCCTCCAAAAAAGTTGATTGGGAATATGGAGCGTGAGTTCATTGCTGAAAGACAGAAGGGACTCCAGGCCTATCTGGATGTAATAACTACCCATCATGTACTGTCTAACTGTGAACTGGTAAAGAAATTCTTGGACCCAAACAGCTATTCTGTAAATTACACTGGTAAGTAGAAAATACAAAACTGTGCTTCACTTTAACTTTAGCATGTGCTGTGTATCTTCTCTGAACACCAGGATCTACACTGAAGCATGGAGGGAACAATCTTCAAAATTACCATATTGTGCATGTGATTATTCACGGTAATGTTTCTCCAGCTCTGTGCATGGATCCTGCTGGGATTGTCAAATACAAATATTCAAATTATTTCATGAAGGAGTGAAGAGAGTCAAGATCTGTATAAGCATAACTGGTGGAGGGGGATTGGTGAGAGTGACATCTGTTTTCTACAATTCATAATAAATTGCTCTTGGGAAATAATTTGTCTGTCAGAGTGTAAGGTGGAGTCAAGTTTGTCAACTTAGTGTTCTGTTAAAACACCCCATTTTCTGAACACTGAATCTTTCAAGAACTGTGGTTCTCTTGTCCAGCTCCTAACCTTATCTTGTGGTGTGAGAGTTTTAGAACTAATTGTTTGAGCTAGGTTGACTACTTTTTCAAGGCTAGACTAAGCCAGACACCCTCTTCCCACAGATACTGAAAAGTTGCTGCATTCCTTTAAATGATATCCCAGTGATTGATTTCTTCATTACTAAATGTTTCTTCTTTGAATTTGTCTTACTTCAGCTTTGGCCACTGGATATCAATAAATATTTGTCTTACAGACTGAAAAAACTTCCTCTTAGTGATGAAACCCACTCCACAAATTTAGCTCATAGGCAAAATGCAAAGCTTGTTTTCTTAGAAGCAAGCCTACTGAAGCAGGAACTCACTGCTTCCTTTTCACTTGTCTTTTTTCTCTCCCTTTATGTAACATTCTTGTGTTTTCAGCTTCAAAGTGCAAAGAACATTTCCCGATCTGATAAGCTGTGAAGGAGTTGTAAATTATTAGTAACTTTTTAAGGATGCAGTTTGTCTGGCTGGTGCTGAGCAAGCAATTTAAATTCTCGAGGTGTTGTGACTTACGTGTTAATTCTGAGCTCTTTCATCAAGATTGTTTTTCCTGCAAGTTGCTGGGAAGCTGGTGACACATGTCATTGCCTATGATCTTTAGAGACACCATCAGTTTGTGATTTCTTAAATACTGGAGCAGACAGATGATATTTATTACACATTTTTTCTAGCATATTTCTAAAGAAAGAAGATATAATGCAGAGAGATCAGTGCATCCTTACCTTTTTACTGTATTTCTATGCCATGTTAGAGAAAATTCCAGTTGTCTTGATTCCCTTTCTCTTCCCCGCTTCTCATTGAGATTTCCCCTCAAGTCACTTCATGAATAAACCAGTTGTGTTCCCAGCTGTGGGAGAATTCATTAACCAGATGAGTGTCCTCCCCCTTGGCCCCCAAAATGTATGAACGCTCGTGATAGCTGGCCAGATACCTCTGCCTGCACAGAAAAAGGCACAGTAAGATACAGTGAAACAGAACAAATTAGTTTACATAAACTACACTTAGTAATAGCAACATAGATGGATGTCAAAGAGATAAAAGCACTTTTACAGATAGAGCAGAAACACTTCATGTTCCAATGTTGTGTACATCTAGTGTGGGAAATCTGATCTGTGATTTAGACTTGGAAATGTAGATCCAGTGCAGATAGAATGGAGAAGATTGGTAAACTAAGTTTTCCAAGCAGTGATTTCTCTGTTTTCTCTCTGGATTTGAGTTACAAGGTTAAAAATGCAAATGCCCTCTGTGTTTTTATCTGATTTCCTTTTGAATTGATTTTGCTGACTTTTAGTCTGAATTCCTGAAGACTTCCTTCTGGCGTTGGACCTTACCTCATATGTAGATAATTACATTATATAGTGTCTTAAAAAATTAATTTTTTTATTCTTTTTCTCCCTCTTTGTCTCCTTTCTCTTTCTTCCCAGAAATTGCCTTACAGCATGTTTCAATGTTCTTCCGATCAGAGCCAAAGTGGGAAGTAGTTGAACCATTAAAAGATATAGGTAAGAAGGGCATGTGTGCATGAAAACTTACCTGATTTTTTTCCCAACTATATGAGTTGTTCTAAGATTCAAGTACTGTCTTTGCTTACAGACCTTGTCCTGCCTGTGTGATTTAGCAGTGTTTAATTAAAGCTGCTGCTGACTTTTTCTTTGTTTTTTTTCTAGGCTGGCGAATACGTAAGAAATATTTCTTAATGAAGATTAGGAATCAACCAAAGGAACGGCTAGTGTTAAGCTGGGTATCCATGCTTTAACTTCATACTTAAGTCTTTCTCAATTTCACTCAAAGTTTGATTTTGACTACCATGTATGATTGATGGGGAGAGAGATTGAAGAGCTCAGGCTTCGAGAGAGCTTTGGAAGCCCTTAGATGTGTGGTTTGGAATTTCTTGTATTTCTTTTCTCTGGTGGCAAATCCAGTTTGGAAGTTCCTGTGCCTGGTCATTTGTTCCCAAACCTACAACTCAGGATTTGTAATGACTCTTGATTTGTAACGTGGCTGTTGACCATAATATAAATTTGCTCACTGAAAATAATGAGATGAACCTTCTTAAAATCATGGGTTTTCCTACTCAGATCTTTAATTGTGCTGACAAACTAATAGGTGAGAGAGGCACGAATGGCTTCCTTGACAACAGTTGCTTTTGCTCCTGTGCTGAGCAGAGGTCACTAAAGCCTATGGGAGGAGGGAAGTTTTTCTTCCAGCAGAGGAAGAAGGTGCTTTATCAGTTCCTAATGTACACAGTCCCCCAGTTTAGGGTTGGCAGAGTTCATTCAGTGGTAGTAATGCATGTCAGGTCTGTGGGAGGAAAGGGGCAGTAATACTTATTAATGGCCAGACTGTTTGTATTGCAAAACCATGGCCTCATTCAGCCTCTTCAAGCTTCAATTTGTATGTGTAATTTCCTTGCTTGCTCTTCAAAATATACCTTCAGACATCTGTCCTAATTTGCCAAGGTAGAACATTGATCACATTTTCTGTATCGAATGTGACATGTATTATGATGCCATTCTTTTCCTGTTTACTTCCAGGCTGATCTTGGCCCTGATAAATACTTGTCTGACAGAGACTTACAGTATGCTGTGAAACTGCTTTCTTCCTGTTCCGTGAGTATTGAAGATTTTTAAATTGTGCTAGCACAGAAGTGCATGTCAAGGACTGATCTTGGAAAAGTACGTGCCTTGTTGGCATAGTTTGTAATTGTAGAGTTGCTTTCATTAAAGGTTTGCAAACCTTTTAATTACATTTTCCCATATGCTATGAGGTAACATGTTCTCAGCACAAATAATAATCCTGAAGGATTATTACAGGAGATTCAGTGTTGTGGTTGATTCAATTTTTTCTTTCTTGTGCAGTACTGTGAGATCATGAGCTTTTGTTTCATCTCCTCAACACCTTTAGGCTGTTAGGATAATGCTGTTTAGGTGTAATTGCTAACCCATGAGCTGGGATATTCTCAGGCACAGTGGATGAGGCGGTGGAATGAGTATCATTATTTTTTCAGTTCTTTGGACTCAAGACAGAAGCATCTTAGTAGAGCTGCAATGGAGGGTGTACAATTTAAGCTCCTGCAAAATGCCACGTTATAAATCCAATAGGCATCTTTACCTGAAAAACTGGCATTTAACTCCAAATGGAGTCTCTGGGTCTCTCTTTAAGGATGTTAAGCATGTGAAAAACTGGCTGAAATAGATTTTTTTTTAAATTTATATATTAATTGAATGATGTCTTTGTAAAGTTTTCTTTGCATTTGCTCCAGGTTAAGACTTAATAACTTGATTTATTCCATGTCACTGACAGAATCCAGTTTGCTACTTTAAATATACAATTCAGCCTGATCTTTTCTTACTTGTGAATTGAACACAAATTATTTCAAAAATCCATCATCTAAAATTTACCTACAGTTTCTTCTTTTGGTAGCATCCCTATATTTACAAAATCACTTTTGCCACTGCCAACGAATCTTCAGCGCTGGTTATCAGACCTTTCAGTGAAAAAGGGACACTAAAGGACCTAATTTATAAGGTAACGTCTTCTCCTACCCCCAACTCAGATAGCAGAACATATGCTGGAATGACCAGACGTGTTTTTTATGAAAGTGTTTGCCATCAGTTGCTAAGCAAACAGAAAAATAGTGACTTTTCTGGGCGTGATACTTGATGTGTGTATTTCTTTTAAAGGCAAAGCCAAAAGAACCATTCCTGAAGAAGTATTGCAATCCTAAAAAAATTCAAGGTCTTGAACTTCAGCAGATAAAAACATATGGAAGGCAAATATTAGAGGTACTTTTTTTTTTCTTTCTTTACCAGATTTTTTGATTTATTTTTTTTGGAGGCCGATGGTCTAACTACAGAAAGTAGACAAACTTTTGAGCACGCAGGCTTTATATCAGCAGCAGACTTCAAAGCTGTAAATTGAGATACACTGCTGAATTGAATTTAGATATATTTGTGTGAGACCATTTATGACCCTCCCCCAAAAAATGCAGTTGGTAATATTGTCTGTTCCTTTTGTAAAAAGGAACTCCTAGCCTGCAGAACATGTGCCATAAATTCATGGTTGTTAGTGTGTTTTTAATTTTTTTTTACTCAAACTCTCATATTCAGTAGAATTTTAAATTTTAGTTTCCAGGTCTCTTTGGGAGGTGTCCATAAGCCTGCTTTGAGGATCAGCATCAAATATTTATTTTGTGAAAAGTGCTACCAGTGAAATGGGAATGAATAGTCAGCCAGAGAGGATGTAGATAGATCAAGCTGAGTGAACATTCAACATGGGAGCCACATTTATTATGTGCTTGCTTTAGTATTGGAGCATTTAAGTTGATTATCTTATGTTCTTGTGATCATCAGAGCATCTTGTGATAGTGCTTCTCTATTGGATTTTTTACAGGTATTAAAATTCCTCCATGAGAAAGGATTTCCTTATGGCCATCTTCACTCTGCCAATGTGATGCTGGATGGGGATACCTGCAAGTTACTGGATCTAGAAAATTCCTTGTTGGGACTTCCATCATTTTATCGATCATACTTTTCACAGTTTCGGAAAATTAATGTAAGGTTCAGACAAGGAAATCATCTGACTCTTATGTAAATCTTTATTCTCAACCTATGTTTGTGGAAAATTGACTAGAATGAAAAAACCTCTCTCAAGCCCCTTTTTTTTAATCTGAGCTTTGCTCCATCAAATTGCTTTTCTGCTTCCTCCAAATCACATTCTGGCTGCACAGCACTTTTGTTGCAGCACACTGGAGTGAGGCTGAGGTCAAAGGTAAGCAGAGGGGGAGTGAAGGTGAGTGTTTTTATGGCATCAGTGCCAGCACAAATAGAGGTAAAGTGCAGTTATTGTAAGATCTCTTTTCACCCTGGTCTGTATTTCATAGGAATGTGCGTATTGTCTACTACAATTTCACTTGTATGCCTATGTAGTGAGCACAGCTATTTACTTGTGCTTAGCTGGGGCCAGTAATCAGCCTTATCTTTGGTGGAGACTGTGAAAATTGATCAGATGCTTGCAGATCTCTAGCTATTCAAAGGTTATTTTTCTTAGTTTGAGGAGTATCTGTTTGACTGCAGGCTTGCAAAGCAAAATATTTATCTTACTGCAAAAATATGAAAACAAATTTGCCCTGTTGCAGCAACATCATTCGCTGCCTTTAGGCTCTCATTGGAATAAATTCTGTGCAGCATCACAAGAGAGCTGCTTGCTGGCCTTGCTAAACAAGTTCTACTGTGTTGTCAAAGAAACGATCACAAATTCATGGTTAGTCCAAATCTGTTAGTGCCATCAAAGCCTCTTACAGTAAGAGGAGCCTCTTCTGTTTAAACATGATTCAGAAATTTTGGAAATATGCTGTCTGGGAGCTCATCATGTATGTGCAGCTTGCACAGACCAAAGGAGGAGCAAAGGAGACTCTCCTAGGTTTGTTTGGAATGCATTTTTTATTGTCTTTATCTACTTCCCTGTAAAGTGATAACTGGCCATTTTATGAATCTCATTCTTTGCTGTTTGACTTAGCTAGGAAAGTGTGCTGGGTTGGGACTTCCGTTGGTGTGTAGATCTCTAAACTGCTTTGTGAAGAGTTTACTACTTCACACATTTTTACACAACTTGACTACACTGCTCTCCCATTTGTACAGTCTTGTACAGAGAGACAACAGAGGCTGCTTTAGCTTGTAGCATGAAGATTTCAGCTGAGCTACAGTTATGCAGGGAAATGGTTGTGGTTAGGAACTGCCTTAATGGTTCCTCTTTTCTATCTTTATATGCAAGATCACTGGGTTAACCAATTGTGAAAAACTAACAAGTTGTGGGGTTTTTTTGTTCCCCCACAGACTTTAGAGGGTGTTGATGTTCACTGCTTTGGACACTTACTGTATGAAATGACATATGGAAGACCTCCAGACACAATTCCAGTGGAGACCTTCCCCCCTGCTCCATCCGTGTTCGTTGGTGAGTATGCAGTACAGAACATCTCTGTCACAGCTGCCTGGGTCTGCTCTCAGACTTTATCTAAGCTGAAGTGCTGTGAAATAGCAGCCTGAGATCTTTGCATCCTGTGACCAGAAAGAATCAGTAATTTGGTCAAATAGAAAATGTGTTCTTCATGAAATATATATAGTGTATGAATAGAACTTTTTTAGCTGAGTGATAAAGCAGTGTTTAGCAAGTAATGAGATGCTTGGATTCCCTTGCCTCATGTCTAACATTCTTGAAAAGCTTCTGTGTGTAATAGTAATTGCTATAATAAAAACCACATGCCATAGAGCTTCATCACTGCTTGGTCGATGCGATACTTAGGGGAGCATCAGACAGCAGTGCCAAACATTCATTCTAAATAATTTGCTATTGTGCTGTGCAAAAATGTGTTCATTCTTATTCTTTCTTTGGTAGTGTCAGTGTTGGAGTCCATTCTGACTTGTGAGGCTCTGAAGAATGGGATGCCGACTGTCTCACGGCTCTTACAGATGCCGTAAGTCCTGTTTGACTTGTTTTATATTCAGAGCAATGTCTTTAATTATTTTGGGAGGAAGAAACTTTATGCTCTTGTTCCTCTTAAGAAAAGTTTGCTCCTTGTTCTGAGGGATGTGTCCCAAGTGAAGCTTGATAGATATTACAGAACCTGTCCTGTGTTAATGGGTGTGTTTAGTGTTTCTTTGTGTCTTGGTGTGTTGGAGCTGCTACTTATGCACTTTATTTGGCATGGTTTGAATTAACCCCACCATTAAAGTATTGCAAGCATTACTGAGATCCTGTACAGATTGATTTAAAGGATTTAGAATAAGGAATCTGTTTGCATGTCCGCTTCAGACCTACTTCAGATTTTGTTATCAGTTCACTTAAGACTGGCAAAATACATCTCTTGTTTTGCTCAGCAGCGACATTTAGACCTGCTCTGGGTGTGAAATGTAGTATGGAAGTTCTGTCTGGCTTCTTGCAGGGCTGGCTTTGGGATTCTGTGAAGCATAGGCAGAAAAAATTTCCTTACAGGCTGACCTCCAAGTGAAGGGGTGAGAACAGGCATGGGGGCAAGGCCAGGATGCAGAAAGGGAGCACTGTCAGTGAGCCACTGAGTGGAGACCACACCTGTCTGCAGTGCCACCCTGCCTGCAGTTAGAGCACAGCATTCCAGGGAAATTGCTGTCCCCATGCTGTGACATGTCACCAGCATGCTGAGCATGGAACCACAGTAACGGTGGGAGGTTCTTTTATTATTTCTTAATGTGAGATGCTTTAATTGGGGTCTCCTAAATGGCAGATTTTCCTTACCTAAATCTGGATCTGGTCTCAGCAGAGATTGCAGTGCATTCAGAGCCCGCTCTGAGGTTGAAATTTCCTGATTGGGAAGAATCACTGCAGCTTCCCATTCTTTCTTCTCCTCCCCTCCTCTGCTTTTTAAGGAGGAAGGTAGAGAGAACTATGCAAGCAGGGAAGAAATACTGCAGGAAAACTCTGTGGATACAGAAATATACAGGTGCTTAAAGACACTGAATAAACAATCTATGCCCAGCTGCATGTGGTATGTAAGATAATATACTACATTCCCTTCATACCAATACTCTTTACAAAAGTGTTCTACATAGATATGCCATGCAGTTAATGTAATTTAAAGCAATTAGTATGATTTAAATATTTATTATAACCATAAGAACATGTAATCTGAAAGGGTCAGAGAGAGGCCTATAAACAAGGATCAACTTTCATGGAATTTTTGAAGTATTTTAAAATTTGCTTTATTTCTGAATTTTTCATTCTCCTTAATTAACTCGATTCTAGGCATGAATTAGTTTTCTAGTATAAACCTGTGATCATTTTTCATAGTGAACAGCAACTCAGAAATATTTATCTTAGAGCCAGGATTGAGTTTTCTCTGTGACAGTTTTCTAGTATGTTCTCCAGGACAAAGTATCTTGGACTGTCTAGTTTATTTTCAGACTACCATTGCCCTCTAGTGTCTTTGTTTTGGATGGAAAAGGATTAGTCTTTTATGGTATTTCTGCTGATACTACAGAGGGGAGAGCAAAAATATTACAAATTTTGCTTTAGTTGCCTTTTGTAGAGGACAGGCAAGAATGAAGATATTTTCAAATGTTAAGTTCACTTGATCTTTCACATGTACCTTGTTAATTCTCAGACAAGGGTTGGGCTAAGAGAAGTTTTTTAACAAGAGCAGTGATTTTGTTTAGGTGAAATTTAAAATAAGGTCCCTGGAATTCTTTTTTAAAATAATCAATATACTAAAGAAAAGTATTTTTTTTGCGGGGGGGGGGGATCCCTTCTCTGCCTTTGATAACTGTACCTGTTCTATCCTCTTTCTAAATATCTCACACAAACCAGTTTTCTCAGCCATAAGTAGCCACATTCTGAGGGTTGGGTGCTGCTGATATTGCTGCAGCACTTAGAAAACAAAAAGCAGTACATAGAAACCTGTGGCCAAGGGTTGAGGACAGAGAAGCAAAAGGAGAAAGAGGGGTTTAAGTAAACAGTACCAATAGTATTCTTGTTCTGGCTTTGTCTGTCTCTTGGGAATAATATTCCTCTTTTTTCTTTTTTTTATTAAACTCACAGATTATTCAGTGACGTCCTGCTAACAAACTCTGAGAAACCACAGTTTAAGGTAGAGTTGAACACTGCTTTGCTGATGTTTGTGAAGGGCCAGGATGTGGGTAGCTACACATTAATTGACAGAGGGGGTCGAGGAGAGCTGGCTTTGTTTGGCACTATGGCTGTTGTCACAGAGGATTCCTTTGCCACGCTGTCCCTGAGAACGCTGTGTCCCCTCAGAGGGGAGCACAGTGTGACCCAGGGCTGTTCAAGAGCAGCTGCTGCCCTGGAGCCCTGTTGTGTAGCTGATGGTGTTGCTGTCTGTGAGCAGAGGCTCTGAGCCATGCAGGTCCCTTGCAGTGAGAGCAAACACATTGTGAGCACCTGTGGAAGCCAGTTTTGCTACCTGAGACCATCAGCACCTTGCTGCCAGCTCCAGCCCTGGGGCATTTCAGGGACCACATCTGGTGCCACTGGGGAGCTGCCCCAGGATGCTTCTCCTGGAGGATGTGTGCTCTGTGTCTTGTCAGCCTCATAGAAATTTGGGGATGTGACTGGAGTCTCAAAGTAGTTATGTGTCCTTGCCTTTAGAGTATCTCTTCCAGGGTTTGGTTTCTTTGTCCCTGCTGATCAGTAGCCAGATTTGGAGTAGAAAAACATGCATCTAGAGTCTTTCCTGCATCATTAAAGGAATACTGTCACATGTTGGGGCTTTAGATGAGAAATGCAATCAGATGAATGGTGAGTTTTGATTAGTGAAATTGTGTTTTCCTTTATCACATTTTGTGCTATGATTTTGTTATCCATTCTGTATTAGATTCCTACCAAGCTAAAAGAGGCATTGAAAATCTCCAAGGAATGCATAGAAAAGCGATTAACAGAAGAACAGAAATTGGTAATGTCAGCATTTCTTTATTTCCTATAGACATTTCATTTCCTCCTATCACTTTTACATGCAGAAAGTGAGTTTTTACTCAAAAGGGATTTTGAGTAATAAAGGCTTTTACCAACAGATTTGCTTTCTCAAAAAATGCAGTATGAGGAGTTGTACACAACAGCTGTTGACTGTTTGGCATTTCACTATTTTCACTAAGAGGTGCAGTTTCACAGGTTGTGGCTCCCAAATTAGAGGATTATTTTAACTTCAGTACAAGTCTCCATCCTCTACCAGAAACAGTAAAGGAAAAACTAGAAACAAAAAAGGAAATCCAAACATGCAAAATGACTACAGTGTGTTTTCTTGTTCCCCAAGCATTGTTTTCAAATATATAAGATCTTAATATGGTTTTTCTTACTTTTTCCTTCTTTTTGAAGATCCACCAGCACAGAAGGCTGACAAGAGCTCAATCTCATCATGGCTCTGAAGAAGAAAAAAAGAAAAGGAAGATCTTGGCACGAAAAGTAAGCAATCTTTAAACAGGTTTTTCCCATAGAAAAAGATGTGTTTCTTTTTGTAATGTTTACCATGCACAGATTTAGCCATAGGTACATGACTCTACTCTTTCCTGTGTTTTTCTGCACTACTTCCTGGTTGTTTTCACTTCTTTAGCTAATTAATAAATTTACTAAAATGTTTAAGTTATAGTGCTGGCTGATTTGTATATAGGTGTAACTGTTTGAGGTTGCTGTATGAAACCAGTCTTGGTTAACAGCTCACACTCAGAGGAACTTCTCTGCTCTGTCCCACTCCTGGGGAGCTCTTGGAGCCTGTTTCACTCTTCTGCAGCATTGTCTGCCTTGCTTTTCTTTTCTGGGGAGGGGTGTGTGCGTGTCATTTTTCTTCCTTTCCCTTGTGGTCAGAGGCTACTGGAGTTCCCTGGTGCCTGGCTAGAGATATTTGAGCACAGAACAGCCTTGCTGCTCTTGTAACCATGTCAGCGTGTGCTGGGTGTGGGGAGAGGGATGTTGAGCACTGAAAAACATTGTGTGATACAGTGGATGGCTGTCACAAATCTGTGTCAGTTCAGTCCTTGTCATAGAAAGTGGTTATTCATTCCTGCCTTCTATTTCCTCTGCTCCCTTTTAAAGAAGTCAAAACGCTCTGCCAATGAAAGTGGGGAAGAACACTCAGCCAAATACAGCAACTCAAATAACTCAGGTAACTACAGAGAGAGGAATTTGCTTCCACACAGCTGTGTTGGGTTTTTTGTAATTGCTGTCATTTTCTGCCTGAAAAGATTGAGGATTATCAACACTTTACATATTTGACTACCAATGTCTGGTATCACTGTTTTGGGTATTTAATAATAAATAAATTGAGGGCTTAAAAATATTGTCAATGTTAAATTTTCAGCTACCTAATTTAAAGTAATGTCTCTTCTGTGCTCCATTCCTCAAAAAAATTTATCCCTCTCTTTATTCTATTTGGTGTTTGAGCTGAGTACAACAACATCCATTACCTGGGCCATTGAATAATGCAGTCTTCAGGGAGACTCTGGTGATCTGTATTACATAGTAGGGTGTTAGGATGAATGAGAAAATGATGTGTTAAATTGCCGTTTTAATGCCAAATTTTAAAACAACAGAGCCTTTGGCAAGTTTTCATTTAGTTAAAAGGTGTGGTTGGTGCTGTGGAACATATTATCAGAGTTGATTTGCTTGGCTAAAATGTGTCCAAAAGCAGCTGCTTGTGGAGTACAGCAAATGACTGAAAATCATCTCTTTGGAGAGATGTGGTGCCTCCCATGCATTGGCAAAACTCCTAAGCAGAACAGAATTTGTATGCTGAAATCCAACAGCCTAAGCAACAGAAATGTTTCCCACTAAGAAATATTGAGTGCATTTCCTATGTGTTTGGGGCTTCTCTCATACTCTGTACTGTAAAGCCAGTGTTGCTGTGAATGGAATCTTTCCCAAGATGTGGAAGCAGGATTGGATTTTCAGTCAATAAAGTTGGCCTGCTTCCAGCAATGTCTGTATTGAGCTGCCATGTCGCAGCTGTAGTTACTTGACTGTTGTTTTCTTTAGCAGGCTCTGGGGCAAGTTCCCCGCTAACATCTCCATCATCCCCCACTCCGCCCTCCACAGCAGGTATGTTCAAGAATCATTACAGTGTTCATCTTTTTTCTGTTGTTTTTTTATTCCCCTCTGCCCCTCAGTGGTGGTGTTATTCCCAAGGATGATTAGGGCATGATGGTTTTCAAGGATGGAACACCAAGATGAGTTACCTTGTGTCAGCCTGAGTGTGGGCATGTGCTCTGTTTGAGGGTCATAGAGAACCTTTTTGTAACTATAACCTTTCTTGAGATATTCCTGATATGATTTACCTGGGACATATGTGCTTGCTCAAAGTCTTTATTACTCCAGACCTGCCCACATTGCTACTTTCCAGGCATTTTCTGAGCCTCGTGTTGCAGTATGCATTTGTTCTGGTGTTACTGGTCTGTTGACTCTGAAATACTGCTTGTTCATCCTTTGTTTCTTTGTTCATTTTATTCCTCTACTGCTGTGATGTATTTTCAGGAATTCTAGGTGTGACAAATTTGGTGGCATAAGCTTCATACATCTCCCCAGTTCTGCTACAGCCCACTGATAACCCAGTAGAGTTGGTAGAAACAAGTCTAGAAACAAAATTGATTTGGGTTAAAAAGAATATCTTTATTATTTTTGTCCAGGTCTGTTTTTTAGTTTGCTGGGTGGCTGTGCAGAGAGATTTACTGATGTTTAAGACAGGGGTGAGACGTGGTGAAGAATCTGCTTGAGTGGGTGATAGAAATGCTCTGAAAGTTTAATTGCAAGCCTGAATATTGAGCAGTAGTGCATGTGCTTCAGTCTGAAAGACTGGAAGAGGAGCACTGGCAAATATTAATAACAATATGTGTAAATAGAATACATTTTTAGAGGGGAAGCAGCCCATGGCATTGCTCTTTTTCACAGTGACTCTTGCCATAGGATTTCTAGTCCCAGGAACTTTCTACACAGCACAACTCATTAACCAAAGCAATGCAATCAAATTTGTCTTTGCTGTGGATAGACTTCTAAAGGACACTGCAGTCTGTGTGATGTAATTCAAATCAGTCATGCTGAAGTTCAAATTAGTAATTTCTCCTTCAAGTTGAGGGCATGAGAAATGGGTATTGTAGGAGCTAACTTCTCCCAGTTAGCCTAAGCAAGAGAATGATTGTTTCTGTGTTGCACAGTAACAGTGCTCTTCTCTGGATGCACTGGCTGTGATCTGGCATATTTGTTGCCAGTTCTGTGGGCTTTAATAAGGAAGTAGCTGAAATGTGCCTCTAAAATGGACAGATGCTTAGAAAGCATTTTTCTTCCCAATAAAAATACTGTTTAGTTGTGTTCTGACTTGGACTTGTTAGAACTTGTTTGAAAGCTTTTTCAAGGTTTAAGCGTGGGATGCTTTTTTATGTGCAGATTTGGATCAAAATAGCTCAGGGTTGTGCTCAAAACTTGTCTCAGTTCAAACCATATTGTCACAGTGTGTTTGTTGGTCATCTTGTGCCAGTGTGCTCCTGATGACTGGTGGGGATCAGCCCTGTCTGATGTGGTGCCTGTGGCCCTACCTGTCCTCTCACTGGGAAGTGTGTTAGTGAGCTGATGGCTTGGATGCTGTTTCTGAGGTGTGAAGCCAAGTGTCACATTTCAGGAATGCTTTTGTGAGTAGAATTTGTAGAAGAAATTTCTGTTATTAATTCTGAGAGAAAACTGGATTTTTTTTTTACCAGCAGTGTTGTAGTTTTAGCTGTTCTAAGCAAGTATGCTATTACTGCCCTGAGGAAAGACATACTGGTCCCATGGTAGGACTTTTCCTGTGACAAGTGATGCATCTGTAGCTTGCATTTCTCTCTTCTGATTTCCTTGTACTTACTAAGGATATTTACCTCTATATCCAAATTGCTTATGGGTGGCTGTGTGGTGAGAGGATTCTTGAAAAGGCATTGAGGCTTTCAGTCTGTCTGTCTGGTTTGGTATGGCTGTTACAACTGGGGCATCTCAAAGCATCCTGCTGATACAATACCACAGCAAAACTAAGGCTGATGAGGAAGAGTGCTCTCAAGAGAAGCTTTTGCTCTCATCCTGGCCTGTAACCAGGCCATATGTAGAGGGTGGATGTGTGAAGAGTGAGAGACACTGACCAAAGGGGAACAGGCTCCAGACATGCCCTGGGGAAGGAACCTCATTCAGGGGGGTTGCTGGGAGGTGCTTTGTCTCTGAACAAAGGCCTTGTGAGGCTTGGCTTGCAGCAGAGTGCTTGGGAGAGTCCATGGCAAACAGACTAAGGAATGAAAAGGATGGTTGGCTTCCACTGTCTTATGGCAGCTGTGGCTGTAGGACTGAGAGCATGGCCTGCTCTCAGGGGAGAGGTGCCTTCTGGAGACCTTGGTTCTCATGGGCTGTTCTCAATGGTTTTGGGCTGGTGGTGTTGCAGGAACTTGACTAAATAACATATTTGAAATACATAGTTAGATCATGCAAGTGATTCTAATGCAACATCCTGTGTTTCTGACATTCTCCCAGTGTGGTTCTTTTTTCCCCCACAATCCTTTTCTTCTACTGTAAAAATCTGTTTTCTTTGTGACTGTGAGCAGTGGCTAGGATTAAAAGGGATGCAGAACAGTGTGGTATGGGTTATTTAAAATTTAACTGAATATTTTCTAAATCAAATAAGCCTGTAAGATACAGCAAGATCTTTTTCAAGAGAGAAAAATTTGGAAGGTGTCACTTTTGCTTCTCTGGACTTCCTTGCAGGAATAGTGAAAGAATTGTGCTTAACAAACCTTTTCTGTGCCAATTGTTCTGAATCCTTCAGTATGACGTATGTCATATGGAGCATCTTTCCTGCCCCTCACCTTCCTGTAAAACAGTTGGAATGCTTTAGGAAGTGCTTTTCCTGAGTGTCTCTTACCCAAAAGTGTGAATACAGCTGGTAAAATAGCAGGAAGTGTTTCTTGAACTGAATGGATTTTGTCTTCTGTGGCTAATCTTGCAGATTTCTTGCTAAATCTCTCTTAATGCACTTTAATCCTGCAAAGCTTGAATTACAGCATGTGCAACTGAAAGCATGTATGTTGTATTTGTTGGTCAAGTATAATAATGCTTAGAGCATGGAAAATTGTGGTTCATTTTTCAGAACTGAATGAAGCATTGTAATATGAAATAGTCAATCTGCTGTCCTCATATTTGTCAGTAAGATTGTATTGACTTCTGTACTAACTTTTCAGCTAACAGTATCTGTCTTTCTTACTTTGACACGAGAACTGGATGATTAACTTGTGTCCTCTCTCTTTCTCTGCTGTCTTCAATAGAGCATGCATCATTTTGAACGTGAATTTTCGGAAAAGTAAGCTAATGCTGATTTATCTCTTTAAAGATGCTCTGTTTCTGGATGGGGAAGTTGGATGCAAATCTTGAAGTTGCTTAGTATTGGGAGGGAATAGAAGAAAAAAAAATCCAAATGTTCTTACTGACTATTTTAATGAAATACAGCATCTTTAAAAACTATTGCTATAATTATTTTCTTTGTTCACATCCCATTCTCCGCCAAGTTTTTTAATGCTGTTTGCACAATTGCTGTCACTTTAAATTCATAATTAAGTTTTTGTTTCAATTCAGGCATCAAGTTTACAGCATCTGATTTACTTCCTATTCCTTTTAACACACTCTTTTAACAAAAATGTCCCTGTAAAAATCCTTGGTAAGTTCTTGTTTGAGTGTTTTATTCTTACAACTGCATGAATGAATGTGTGTTTGAAGGCAACATCCTTCAACATACGTATTGGAAGGGCTTAGTGATAGCCAAGCACTTGTCTCAAATGTTTTTTCTAGTAAATAGAGGAAAATATTTCACTGTAGGGCAGAACATTTTCATCTGTAGATGTAAATGTATATGAATGTGTGTGTGTGAACTAAGATCTCTTTTGCACCACTTGTGTCAAGAAGCGAAGGATAACTTGGTGTTGACAGCCTGACTGAAGTGAATGAATTTGAAGATTTTTGAATCATGCTCTTAATTAACAGGTTCAATATGTAGTGCTCATAGCTAGTCAGATACCATTCTGAACCCTGCATGTATTTATGTCTTAAGGCAGAGGTCAAGTGTAAGGTTATAATTCGTTGTTGTCAGTTTCCCAAGAGTTTAACTACATGATGTTGTCAGCAGCTCAATTGCAATAATGGTGAGTCCTGAGGAATTTAACAATTTTCCAGAAAGAAAGGTGATCTCTGCCCTTACTTCCCTGCCTTTTCTACTCTTGTAAAATAACCAGACCAAAATTTGAAGGTAACATGTGGAATCTTGGCCTACTAATACTTAGTGATCCAAGCATTTTGTGTCTTTTTTGCCCTCTGTGTGTCAAATGTGTGCCTTCTTTCACCACATGTTACCATTGCATTTGTATTCCCTGGCCACTGCTTTTGTGGTGTTGCATCTTGTATAACTACTTGCATAGTCTCTTTCAGCCTCACCTTGCAATTCCAGACAAAAATCTCATCTTTGTTCTCTGCAGTTCTTGAATCTCTTTGAAGCCATTTCTTTTGTGATCAGTGCTCTTAGTGCTTTTACAGCAGTTTACATGATCTGTTTGAGGGTAGGTTGGTGCACCAGTCCTGCCGGGTCCTGCTCTGACCACTTCAACCACTAAATGGGTGCTTGGACTGTTCTTGGTCTTGTTCTTGCTTTTGCCATGTGCCAAGGTTTTCTTTCCTGGCTTTCCTGACCATCCACAAGAGAAACAGGACTCTAATGCCGGGAATGTTTTTTGAGTATTTCTAATGGTAAATTGATGTACATCTTTGGCAAGTGTAAAAAGCAGATTGAGCTAAGTAAGAAGGCCCTAGTATGTAATTTATTTCAGTTTGTGCTGCCATTGTGTCAAGTTTTAGTAACTTCAGAAAGTAGTTATCTACATGCAACAGGCTGGTTAAATTGTTTCAGTTGATTTCTGGTTTTTCTATTAGGACTTAGAGTATTTCCTGTGAAGGGGAAGAGAGTGAAAATGAGATCAAGAAGTATTTCAGTGCCTTGTTTTCACAGAAGGCTTTCATGCCAATGAGAATTTCTTCTGAAGAGCTGGAAGTGCTACAATCACAGCACATATTAATGTATACTGGCAAAATTGGATGCTTTATGTGAATACTCTGCATTTTGAGCTTGCTCTTATATGGGAAAAGTCTTTCTTCAAAGACCGGTAGCAATGGGAAATGAGGAAGTTTAGAATTATGTCTTTCATCTAATATAACTGCTTGTTTTAGTAATAGCAGTTCTGTTTATACTGTTACTTGTTAGTCTAAAAACAATTGTTGATGAGGAATTGAGAGACAAATGGAACACAGAGAACTTCTGCCTGCTTTTTTCTGTAGTTGAGCTTCATCTTTCATCAAATCCCTTATGAGTCTGAGGTGTATAATGTTACATAATTGCTTGATACTTGCTCACTTCTAGCAAGCAGTTCTACTTCAGGGACAAGTGTCTTGGTTGCCTTAATGTTGTTTTACCTTGCCCAGTATCACTGTTCTTGCCACTTACCAGTATATTCCTCTTTGTAGGTCAGAGCTACTGGAAACAAGTGTCCGTAGATGCCATTTGTCTCTTCAGTCTTCCTGTGGCATCATGATCTTGATGATAAGAGTTGAAATTCACTGCTGAGTAGTTCAGGATATTAATCCCAAACATGATGCCCGTACTCCTCCCACAACATGAGACAAGATAGATTCATTACTATTTGACTTGTGTGGCTATGATGGTGCAATGTGCAGCAGCAGAGTTGCACAAGATCAGGATGCTTGGGAGAGTGCCTGGGGCAGATGAGGCCACTTGTCTGGATCTGAACTACCAGGAAACAGCTCCATGCAGGCCCTCGCTGCTGGAGCAGCTGCATGTTCCTCTGTGGGCTCTGGCTTCCCAGGCAGTCAGGGCGTGCAGGCTGAGGTTGGATGAGAAGCAGAAAGTGGATATGGCTGGTGTAGAGAGCAAGGGACAGAGTACAGAGGTGGCTGGTGGGAACAGGAGGTGTGTGTGTGTTGTGATTCATTCTGTCAAAACAACCATTTGTTACAACATATTTGGAGAAAGTCAAACAGGACTTTGGAAGTGTAAACACTTACAGAAAACTCTATCTGCAGTTAGTTCTTTAAAAATGAAGTATAATCTGACCAAGCAAAATGGTCCTCACAGATACTACAGTGATGTGGTCCTTCATTCATAGGAATGTAAAGTGTGTTACGTAAGAACAGGCAGTAAAATTTGCATCCAGTCTTTGTTACTGTTCATGTCCCAAAGAGCAAACTGCCTCCCTAGGGATGAGCAGAAGCTGAATCTGGGAAGTCCCGTTAAGTGATCTCTGTTTTCCTTGGTACAAGACCACACACGAGTCGTTTTGCATCTGAGTTCTGAGGCCCTTCAGGCTTCATTTCAGAGGTATCTCAGATGACACGACTCACCTGCAGATAGAGGGATTTGATCACTTTGGCATTTTCCATCTGTTCTGTTCTTCACACTCCACTGTCATTCACGGGATGACTTGACTAGTGCAGGACTGACCTAGTCCAGCCAAGTGGCTGCTGGCCTCTGTGGCAGGACATCCCTGGCATAATCAAACTCCATCTTCTCTCCCCAACTTCTCAGGAGCATCGTCCATACCCCCAGCACCGCCCCCGCCGCCCCTGCCACCAGCAGCTCCTCCCCTGAGCACAGAGGTGTCGATGGCGCGGCCCGACGTCAGCGCAAGCCGAGGAGCCTTGCTCAGCTCCATTCAAAACTTTCAGAAAGGAACTCTGAAGAGAACACAGACGTGTGACTACAGTGCTCCCAGGATCAGCTGAGGCCACTGGTCACTCCAGGATTCAATTCCCTCTCCTCCTCCTGACCAGCAACTCACCCACCAGCACAGAGCAGCTGCAGCTCCCTTCTCCCTGGATTCAGCTTTCCCGAGTAGCAGCGCTGCCCTGCCCGAGTTGCTTAGCCGTGCTGGGATAAGTACTCTGGTCTTTACTTGGCTGCAAGAGCTGTGTTCTCTAGCTACAGTTTCAGGGGTACAGCAACTTCTACATAGCTGAATAAAAAATCTGGAAATAGGAATGCCCAAGATGATGGTGAATTAATGCATTTTTCCTAGCTCCATTCCACCCCTTTTTTCAAATTACAGGGATGTAGTTTAGTCTGCTCAGTTTTTCAACTCTTTTCATGCACTTGTAACTCATCTTAATTCTTGCTGCGTGGAGTCAACAAGTTTGTTTTACATAATCCAACCCTTAAAGCATACTGCACAGGTGAGGGAACTGGAGAATTAAATCTTATTCCCACCATGTTTGCTGGTGGAGTTAAAATGCTGTATCATTAAGCTTATTTAAATGGATAGGTACCTGCAAATCTAGGGGAAAGTGTTTTTAAATGAGGAAGCAGTTGGAGGTTATAGGGCACTGGGATGTTACTGTTGATTTAATTAAATGAAAAGTTACTTCAAGTTAATTCTACCATTTAAACTTTATTGAAAGATCCTTTGATTTAAAACCTTAAACAAATTGCACTTTAAGGATTATAGATAATCCATTTTTTTAAATTCAAGTACGTCAGTGTTTGTTACTATGCAGAGAATGTCTGTACAAAGTTTCATGTAACCTGTGATATTCAGTCATTTTTATTAAAATGTTAATGGAATTCCTACAGCAGCATGTGGTCGATATGTCCAGGTGGGATTCAACCTCCAAGCCAGACTTCCCAAGAACTGAACAGCATCTCTGCTAAAGGAAATACCTGGGAAGTATTCCTGGCTCTTCAGAAACGGGATACAAGCTCTTCTGTCTGCTTAGAGTTACCTCCTCTCCCCATTTACCTGAGATGCAAAGCAGACCCTGCCGCTGCACAGGCTTCTCCAGGCAGCTTTTCCTCTGTCCCAGAAGCTGCTGAGGGAAGCCTGGCAGAGCTCCCTGGGATCAGTGATCTCCAAAAGGCTGCTCTGAATGTGTCCCAGCTCTTCACATGCAATCCACACACCTGCTGCTTAGGCTCAGTGCAGCTGAATAACTCATTTTGCACTGCAAACTATAGTGAGAGTGTGCTGTTGTCAGTCCAGGTGGGGAGTTAAAAAAAAAAAGAAACCACAAAAAGCTAAAAAAAAGCAAAGCATCTGGGCACTTTTTTTTAAATCACTGTTATGTGGCAGCTAGTAAGGAAAAATTAGGTATTGTTTCCCGTCATATACTGGAAAGATTCAGGATCTTTATTTCAGCTCTTGTACAGAAGCCTTTCTGCATGTGCAGAGTGCTCTTAACCAAGACAGTCACCATCTCTTAACCCAGCCCATGGGCTGCCACAGCCTCTGCTCAGAGCTGTGTCTGAACTGCTGCACGCACAGGCTGGGCTTCACATGATCAGCCTGATCATTCCTCTTTAATGAGCCTTGCAACCACAGGCTCCCGCAGCCATACTGCATTCAGGGCCTGCTCTTGCTCTTTGCAGCTCTGCACTCAAGCACTGCTACAGCAGGCTCAGCACAGCTCCTCTGATACAAGCCAAGCAAAAATGGAGGGTTTTTCCTCACTCTGAATTTAGAACAGGGTTTCGCCATCAACAGTAGCACTAATCCAGCTGTACTGTTGAACAAACAAGCGTTACCACATTGTTGCATATAGGAAGTGTGGCCTGGGGGGGTAACCCATATAAATATTTTGGGAGGTCACTATACTTTCCCCACTGTACAAAAGATCATGGAGCTTATATGACAAATATGCATACAATGTGCGGAACACCAAGAATGCCTTGTAAAGTAGGATTTTAAAACATGTATTTACAACTTATATATTCAAAGCTTTTTTCACTGCAAATACTATATCCTTCACTTGAGGTATGCTGTTATCCTCTAAGATTTTTGCGTAAGGCATGGGGACATCAGCACCGGTGACACGCACAGCTGGAGCATCCAAGTAGTTAAAGGCAGGTCCTGAAACAGAAGACAGTGTCAGGGTGCCAAGTACTACAGTTTTGTCTTGATTCAATTTCTAAATCTTACTCCATTTAAACAATTTTGTTCCTGTAGCTCTAATATTCCAGAGAGTGCTGTTCTGGCTTGTTTGTGTTCATGTACTCTGGGGTTTGGTCATCCACCCTGTGAAAATCTCTAGAGCAAGACAACTCTGGCTTGCCCCATGTAACCTCCAACTCTGCCTTTGCCTGGCTTCAAGAATAATCAGGATGTAGAGTAGGGAATGAGATCAGTGTACTGTGAAATTCAGTACCTTCCATGATCCTAGCACAGATTTCAGCTCCTACTCCAAACTGGGGCCAGCCTCCTTCTACAGTGACCAGATGGTTCGTCTTGGCCACGCTGGCTTCCACCGTTTCCATGTCCATCGGTCGAATGGTTCGCAGGTTTATAACCTGAGGGAAAAGGGAGTGTGAGCCTTGCTGTGATCTGAGCCTGTCAGTCACCACTGCTTGGGTAGAGGGCCCTTCAGCATTTTCAGCTGTTCTGACTCCAAAGACAAGACTTAATGTAACATTTCTAACTCAGAAACGTGAAAGGCATACACCATTAAGGCACTTGCAAGATTTAAGACCCTTGTAGTTAATACACTGAAGTTTTGTAGGACTTGAACAAGAAGATGCTACTTTTTCCCCCCACTTCATGGAAAGAGAAAAGTAACCCAAACCCACTCACCTCACACTCTACACCTTCTTTAGAAAGTACAGCAGCTGCTTCCACACAATGGCCAACAGGTCTTGAGTGTGCAACTAAAGTAACATGAGTTCCTACAACAGAAACTTGTGTTAGAAGAAGCTCTTGAGATTTAAAGCTTTTTTCTAGACCTCAGGTTCTTTCCAGGTAGCATTAGGATTCACTTGCAAATTTAAGGTTCTTAAGTTTATTTGAAGCACTGAGCACAGACATAGTATGAAGAGAGGAAGGACCATGTTAAGACACAAATTTTACCCTTGAATTCAGAGAACTGAAGAGGTATTTAATAGTTTCCAGATTATTCTATTCAAACATTCATATAATTCAGAGGTAGATTATGAACAAGTGGACTGAAACACTACACTGATCTCTTTCTGCATTTTGGACCAAAATTACATACTTAGGCAAAGAAAAAACTGTTTCAGCCAATCTCTATATTACAGATCAAATCCTTTATGGAATCCTTTAGAAGGGTATAGTTTAAGCTGAGATATGGACAATTGGGATATTTCCTTTTAAGGGCAACAGAACATGAAACTACACGACTGGATAAAGGAACATTTGAACACTTAACATTTGAAATACTTTTCTGTGCCTTGTGACAGCAGTATCCTGAATAGCCAAGACGTTCAGAAAAGTCTCCAAGCATGTCAATTAAAAAGGAAACAAATGTATTCTCAGCTTACCTTGCCTTTCTATTTTAGCTTTTCCAATGGGAATAACAAATTCCTTTGACTGTGCCTGTTCAGACATTTCAAAGGGAACGCCATACAGTAATTCACTTTCCAGCATCACAACTAGAAGGAAACATACTTGGATTAGCAGGGACATCTGCAGGCACAGGCCTGCACTGACCATTAACGGTCCTGGAGCTCAAGACAGTAAACCCATCCATGCAACATGGGAGTGAGGACCGTTTGCAGATGGAAATTTTTAAAAAAAGTAAATCTAAGTATTTACTTCAATAATGAATTATTTAAAAAACTTCTACAACTACTCTGAAATGAGGTCAGGTATTTTACTTTCAGTACATTACAGTACAATCACTAGTTTTAGAAAGGTCTCATATTTTTAATTACTCTTTGTGAAAAATAAAAACAAAGGTTCTCTGCTCTTGAATAAGGACATTCTGAATTTATCATTTGAATTTCATGATCTATAAAATTGAGTTATATAGGCACTGCACATGCAGGAACTCCTCCTAACTCATCTTCACCCTTTTTAACCCCTTTATAAATGCTTCCAGGTTTCCTGGAATACCAAACTAGCACTAAAACTGTGCGCTCAGCAGAAGCACTGAATCAGTCAAAATCAGTCTACTGTTAGCATAGGGGTCTGTTAGGGAAAGCATGAGTCCCTCTGTGTCTTTTTACGTACCCTAAAACTGCAGTAAATCAACCTTGAGGGCTTTAGGGTTTAACCAGTCTTTGCTTTTGTGGGGAAAACAGACATTCCCTGGGATCAAGTGCCAGGTATTTATGACCTGCTTGTGCTCACCTGGATTATCATCCCGGATTGCTGCTTTCAGCAGCCCTTTGGCATCTTCTGCACTCCAAGGACTGACGACTTTGAGGCCAGGGCAGTGCCCGTACCAGGCTGCAAAGCACTGCGAGTGCTGGGCAGCCACGCCAGCTGATGCCCCGTTGGGGCCTCGGAAGACAATGGGAACAGCAATGGATCCTGCAGACATGTAACAGGTCTTGGCTGCAGAGTTGATAACCTGATCGATTGCTTGCATGGAGAAGTTGAATGTCATGAATTCACACACTGGTCTTAACCCTGCCTGTTAAATGTATCAAAATATAATCTTTACATAAAAATATGGAACGTGTTTTTTTTGCATAAAAATAGTTTAATTTTTAAAACCAGAAGCAGAGAAATGAAAGTGTACAAACCATAGCAGCACCGACAGCAATTCCTGCAAAACCCATCTGAAAGAGAAGGAAACCAAGGCATAAGGACCAGGGAGCAGCTGATGGAGGGATCGCCAGGGTAGGAGACAGGGCAGCCTTACCTCGGATATCGGGGTGTCGATCACCCTTTTGTCCCCGTACTTCTTCCAGAGACCTCTGGAGATCTGCAGGGCAGGAGGAAGGAGTTAGGGCCAGCCTGAAGCCCCTTCCCGGGCCGCTAACGTCTCCCACGTACCTTGTAGGCACCATCGTACTGTGCCACCTCCTCGCCAAGCAGGAAGACGCGCTCGTCCCTCTCCAGCTCCTCATCCAGCGCCTGGTTCAGCGCGTCCCGAACCGTCACCTGCGAGACAGCGGCAGGCGGGCTGGGCGGGAGCACCACACGCCGGTAGTCACCTCAGACCGGTCACCTCACCGCCCGCCCGTCCCGGGGCCGCACCCTCCCCACTACCTGTATGGCGGCGGGCGTGGACAGGTGCAGACCCCTGCGCTGCTGGAGCCGCTGGAGCCGCTGGAGCGGGGTCCCGGCGTTGCGGCCATGCGGGGCGAGGCGAGCACCCAGCGCCAGATGCCGCAGAGCCGCCGCAGCCGCCGCCATCTTGCCCGTGTCCTCTCGCCCTGCGGCCGCCTGGCCCCGCCTTCCCCGCTCTCGCGAGAGCGCGGGCGCTGGCGAGAAGCGCGCGGCCTTTTCGCGCCACTTCCGGCAGCGGGGCCGTGCGGGGACCGCCG
>VWYI01008113.1:54489-122980 GCA_013399455.1 Anthoscopus minutus | reverse complement strand
GGGCGTGCGGGTCGGGGCCGCGGAGGGCAGCGCGTCACGGCGGGACGGGCGGGGAGTGGGGCAGGTGCCGGGCCGGGCTCCCAGGGCCGTTCCGGGCCGGGCACAGCGAGCCGAGGCCCCGTGTTGGGGCGGGATGGGACAGGGGTTGCGGGGGTCCTGTTCTCGGTCGGGCGCGGGGAGGGCGCGGTGGCGATGCCCGCGTGGGAGCCGCGGTGTCCGGCGGTGATTTCTGGCAGAGAGGGTCTGGGACTCGTGGGCTTTGCTCCGGGCAGGGAGGGAAGCGGTTCCTGCTGCCCCACCGGGCGAGGAGGCAGAGCTGGGGCTCTGTTTTGGGCTGGGGTTGACGCCCTGGACCCTCGGGTCACTTGCAGGGAGAGAGGCAGAACGGGTTCATTCCCAGCATCTTTGCTGAATCACTGTGGTTCGGGGGAGAGTTCTTTTACCATGGTCTCGATTCGCTCTTCTGGGATGGAAACGGGCACTTCCCGGCTCCTGCTGAACCGCTGGACCCCACTCTGGGCTTTCAGGGGGGATTTCTGTCCCATGTTGCTGTCATTCCGTGGTCCGTGTGCGTGCTAAGCCCCGTCAGTGTGCACAGGGAGGCTCGGTGTCTCTGACACCTGCCCGCCACCAAAACTGTCAGAGACATATTTCATCCCTGGAAAAAGACTGGTTAATATCACAAAAGCAAAATACATGGATAAACTGCAATTATCACAGGTCATGGAAACCTGGGTGCTTTGGGTTGCTTCAGGACTGAGCTGGATATTAGAGTCCTCCTTTGGGTCTTTTGTAGAAGGGCCAAAGTCGTACTGGGATGTCGGCTCTTCCAACAAGAAGCAATTGAAATAAAGGTTTGGAATTGGGACTTAAAACAGTGATAGAGTTCCTTAGGGGAGGGATGGAAACTTCAAGACCTTGGAATTTATAGTAAAGCAATTTAACATAAAGGAGTGAAAATGTGTTTTTCCATTCTGCCTGATGTAAAGACTGAGTATTAGTAAAAGAACAACTCAAGAAAAGCAAGAACTAAGTTAACTTCTAATAAGCTGTGTTAGTTATCATAAACTTGACGTGTGCAGAAGGTGATAGGTGCTTTCTTTAGTGAAGCTGATCTGCTGAATTGCGAGAAGATTTGGTAACTGGTTGTTTTGAGAATGCTTCTCCTCGTCCTCACTCCCCTGGTTCGAGTGGCACAGAGCTGGACTCGGGGGTTGCTCTGCAGACCGTCAGCTCACTGTAGTTTGGTGGAGGACAATCAGCACTGGTGCTGCTCAGTGTTTGTCAGTTCAGGTGAGTCACCAATAACTTAGAGTAAGAACTTGCCTTTCAAATGTTCTGACTGGCTGGGAAAGAGAGAGGTTGTCCCTGTACAGCATAACTGTGCTAGGGGTTGGAGTTTCTTCTCATCTTGTGAGATCTTAAGTGTGAGAGATGGGGAGCTCACAAAGGGGGTGAGCAGCTGAAATGCCAAGTGTATGTCAGAGTCTTATCTTGCTCTTTTTCAAGTTGCTGCTGCTAGAATTCCTTCCATGTGTCTGTTGATGTAGGACTCAAAGGTAACTCTTGAGGTTAAACAGCCCACGCTGTAATATTGATACCAAACTGTCCATGAAAGACTATTGCCACAAGTAAATCCCTTAATTCTTTTGTTTGAAAAACTAGATGAAGAACATTCAGCACAAATCAGGTGGTCTTTGCCTCTTGACTTACAACGGCTGGGTGCATTTCTGCTCCTCCTTTGAGCAGCTGCATGTTACACCACGGCAGGGGTCTCCTGAGGAGTGGTGCACGCCTGTAGTCCCAGCAGTGCAAGTGCCTGGTGGTGCTGCTGGCATCTCCTGGCCTGTGTCTGTGTGTCTTGTCATAGATGCAGACGTTCATCTGACTCTTAAATGCTTTCTTTTAATTTCAGCTTGCAAACTGGTTTGCAGCTATGTTCTGGGAGAAACCCTGCTGGAGTTAGTGGCACTACCTGTTGCAGCAGTGTTGCTGATAAACAGCCTTGTAATCCTCTGAGTCATAACATATGAAATAAGAGTGAGTGTTTTATAAATGCAGGTATCCAGTTTGGTGTGTTGAGTATAAAGTGATGACTTGAGTGCTTTTCTCACTTCCCATTCCAGTTCTGGCTGTGCTGGGCTGTGGCAGGAACCGCAGTGGCTGTGTCATTGCTGTGTGTCCTCTCCCTGCACACAGAGCAGTCACGGCAGTAGGACTGTGGTTTGACACCATCCATGCACTTCTGCTCTCACCAGAGAGGGGTATCCTGTTTGGCTTAGCTGTGTCAGCAGTTTTTCTGACTGAATTTCACTTTAAATAATTTTGTGGTGTTCAAACGTAGGCTGCCTTGGGGTATGACTGTGTGTCTGTAATTGTCTGGACAGGAGTAGCTGTGTTGGCCAGCCTGTCCCTGCGTGCAGTCCAGTGGTGTGTGACACAAGGACAGAGCTGGCTTGAGGCTGCCTGTGCTGAAGGGTGGATGGAGGAGTCTGCCCACCCCCAGTGATGATCACTGTATTCCATTCGGGAGGATTTAAAGCATCGCTGCAAGGGCACGTGTCATGAAGGGTGTCCATCCTCAGCCTTGCTGTGATGTGGTTGGCGAGTCTGTAGCTCAGGTTGTACCCAAACTAAGCTACTTTCACCTGTGAAGTTGTCTAGAAATTCAGAGCTCCCAAGGTGATGAGGGAAGTAGCAAATAGTTGGGATCATACTCGGGCATTTTAGGATGGCCTCCTGGTGTCATCCTTTCGTGTGGCACATCTTGCTCCAGCACTGGTGTGCCAGGGAGGTGTGTGTGCCTTGTGGTTTTGGGTCCTCACACAAAGGTCACAGAGATTTCTCCATGTCCCTTCTCTATTGAGGGCTAGGTTTGTTTCAGATAATTGCTTTTGTAAGTTATTCACTCTGGTGTTACACAGCAGTGCTGTGATCAAGGATTAAATCATGCCCTTGCACAGGCTTGCAGTGTCATCTTTTTCTTCTCCTGATGAGCTCTTGATTCATCTGTACTGGACTTACATGCTGACCAAAATAACATCATATTCACCAGTTAAAATAACACTGATGGACATCTCTGTCTCTGAAATATTCTGGATGTGTAATTCAAGTTAATTTTATTAAGATTGCAGATCTCTTTTGTCATGATTACTGGTGAGGCTTCTGCTTGGCTGCATCATTTCACTTTCAAGTGAGTATCAGAAACCTGTACCAGTCTCGTATGGTTTTAAACAATCTGCGTGTTATCCTTGTCTTGTACTTGATCAGAATCACACCTTCAAGTGCTGGAATTTAAAAGGTTTGGTCTATTGCTAAAAGTTTACAAACTTTACTTGAGTGACAATTCAAAAAAAACCAACGGAAACCCAAAAAACCCCTCAAAAACTCCCCAAAAAACAAAACAAACAACCAGACCCTGAAAGAATTCACTTCTTGATTTGTGAGCTGTTAGAAAAAAAATAATTACAGAGGCTGGCAAAAGAGCTGGTGTTCCAGGTTTATCTGCTGTTGGGGGATGTGCTTTAATGTAATCTCTTGAGGTGTGCTCTGTCTCTAATTTGTAAAAATAGGATCCTGGTATGACTTGTTCTGTATCTTAGTATTCCTTAGTCTTCTGTTGTCTGACCTGACTATTTTCATACATTGATTTTGGTTTTTCTACTCTTCAATCCACCTGAGATGCAGCTGGGGCTGTGCTTGTGCTGCTGGGTCCCAAAGACCTCACCTGCTGGATGCTGTTTTGTCCAGGCTGTGGATTTGGGCAGGGCAGCAGGGCACAGTGAGGTGGGATGTGCTGCCTTGTTCTGTGGTGAATGAAACCAACCTTATTTCCTAGGAATGAGAAGGGCAAGTTATCTTTTTTGGTTGGGAATTATCTGTAAACATTCAGTCATTTCCTGAAAATTTCCAGAATTGAGGCTCTGGCTTGGCTAAATCTTTGTGCTGCCTTTAGCTGGGTGGCTGTATGTTGAAGTTTGTTAGTAAAGACAATGGGACCAGAAGTCTTGGGAACTGTGTGGTCTTTTAAGATGTAAAAATAAACAAGCTGAGAAGCTCTACCCTACTTAAAACAGGCTGACCTAAATTTTCAGCAATTCTAGGAGAGAGACAGGCTCTGGGTAGGGATAAAGGCTTACTGATGACTGGCTTCCCTGTCCTTCCATCACTTGGCATGGTTGACAGGCCACCTTTGGCAAATCAACCCTGGTGTCTGGGGTCACTGACTTCCCCCTTCCCAGAGTTGCACAACTTGGCCATGGACTTGCCTTACGGTCCCCTTGTTATGCAAGTCAACAGTTCAGCATCTGCTGGGAAGTCACAGCATGAATCTCTTCTCAAATTGCTTTTGTTGGAGTGTGTTGACAACATGTTAGATGTTCTCTGTCTTGTCCCTGCAGAGATTGCTTCTGAGAGTAGGTGTCTGGGAAGTCCATTCATACTCTTTGTAGATTAATGTTCTTGCTATCAGTTGCAGTTCTCCACTACTGAATTATTAATTCAGCAGTGAGTGTTTTTTCTCCTTAGTGTTTGACTTTCATGCTTGATTTATTCGTCTGAGGAGTTTGAAACTGGAGCATGGGAATGTTGACTTATATTAATGGATCACACGTGTGACCTCAGAGGTGGTTAAATAAACTTTTTTAATTGGGAAAACGACATCTGTCTCTCAAAGTACTCACAGTTTCCCAGGTGAAAGGTTGCTTATGAACATGTATTACCCTCAGAGGCACATTCCGTGTTATTCCAGAAAACTGTGATGTTCAGGCAACCAGTGGAGTGGTTATGGGTGCTCCAGAGACAGTCCTGTGAGTAATGTGATGGGGAGAAGGAGGGAAAAGTGGGTTTGCAGATTATCCTGCTAATGTGGCTTTGTAGCTGAATGCTTTCCTGGCAGAGAGCCTGCCTTTGATTAGAAAGCATTCCCCTTGGTGCTCTTGTAGGTACTGATCATCTGCCATGTTTTGTTCTCTGTTTGTGTGTGCTTTTTCCTGCAGGGAGATAAGAAGAGGGGAACTGTGCATCCTTTCAGCAGCCTTCTGTTAAACTTGGAATACCACAGTTCAAGCACTTGAACAGATGGATAATGGAGACTGGGGATATATGGTGAGTGCAAGTGTGTGCCGTGCACTACAGCTGGGCTTCCAAGGTCTTGCAGCAAGAATCCTTCCAGATCTGCCTTCTGTAGAACCAGAGCTTCAGTCATGAGAGAGGGAAACCTGTGCCTGTTCAAACAGCTTTAATACAGCTTACTCACCTTCCCTGGAGTGCTGCACCTCCTGTGCGGTTTGTGGGGAGTGCCCACGTTCTTGTTTCTTAGGGACAATCAGCCAGGACTGAACTGATGCCTTGAGCTCACTCTTACTGTTTTCTTAACACAAAGGCCAAAAATAGTTTGTGCTTTCTGCTTATCATTTTAAGGACCTTGTCGTTTTATTTATAAGAAAAGTATTTTTCCTTGTGAAGCTTGTCTCAAACTAGACAGGCACATCTCATTTTTCTCCCCTTCTCATTCTGCTGCCATGCATATGTCTCTTTTCTCTGGCTGGCTGCAATCCTGGTTGTTAAAGAGTTGGTGGCCAGATGGAATTTATGTTCCTTTCTCTCTTGCTTCCTCATGTGTTATCTGGAATCTGATGCAGACTGGTTTGTGCTCTACTCCCCCACTAATATGCAGCATGCTAATTTGTTAATAGATATTTCTTTTTGGAGTTAAAAGCTGAAAGTTTTTTCTTTCTTTCTCTTGCCTGTTTTAATGAAGCTTCTGAGCCAAAGCAGTGGATTATTTTGATTGTGAGCTGTTGATCCTATGTTTAAACCTGCATTGTCTTCCTCTTTTGAGGGATAAAAAGAGGCTTAATATTTGTTTGGCTGATTTTTTCTTTCTTTTTTTTTTTGGTTTTGTTCTAGAATGAGAGAGACTGTGAAAGTAAGGAACATTGCTGGGCCTCATTCTGACTAACTTGTTCTTCAGGAAATTTCTGTTCTCATTTCCCCATCTGTAGAATAGGGAAAAAGCTTGCTGCCCAAATGCTAAACTTGTTCCTGTGACAGTGGCTCAGTTGTTAAGATTTCTAAAGCATTCTGGAAGTGTGTGTTCTGCATGCAGAGTATCACCCTGTGTGGTTGCCAGCTGTGCCTCGTTGCTGGGTGGATGGATGTGTTCAGGTTTGAACAGCCCTGAGGTGCCGGACGGGAGAGGTGCAATTCCCCCCAGCTTTCCAGCAGTCACTTGCCGTGTGTGCCAGCGAGGTGATCGAATCTTCTTGTCGGGGCTTGATAAACTCTGCAATTTCTCTCTTTCTAGATGACTGATCCAGTCACGCTAAATGTGGGTGGACACATGTATACGACCTCCCTCACAACTCTAACGAGATATCCTGACTCAATGCTCGGGGCCATGTTCAGGGGAGACTTCCCCACTGCCAGGGACTCTCAGGGCAATTACTTTATTGACAGAGATGGACCACTTTTCCGTTATGTTCTTAACTTTTTAAGGACCTCAGAGCTCACTTTGCCACTGGACTTCAAGGAGTTTGACCTGCTCCGGAAGGAAGCGGACTTCTATCAGATCGAGCCCTTAATTCAGTGTCTCAATGACCCCAAGCCGCTGTATCCTGTGGATACCTTTGAGGAGGTGGTGGAGCTGTCCAGCACCCGCAAGCTTTCCAAGTACTCCAACCCGGTGGCTGTGATCATCACGCAGCTCACCATCACCACCAAAGTCCATGCACTACTGGAAGGCATTTCAAACCACTTCACCAAGTGGAATAAGCACATGATGGACACCAGGGACTGCCAGGTGTCCTTTACCTTTGGGCCATGTGATTACCACCAGGAAGTGTCGCTCCGAGTCCATCTCATGGAGTACATCACAAAGCAAGGCTTCACCATCAGGAACACCAGAGTCCATCACATGAGTGAGCGTGCCAATGAAAACACAGTGGAGCATAACTGGACTTTCTGTAGACTGGCACGGAAAACAGATGACTGATTCTGACTCCACAGGAGCCATTTCAGTGATCAGCAACTTAATTGGACGGTGAACCCAAGAGAGTGTGGATTTTGACTAAAGCAACAATATGGGCTTTTTTTATACGACTATTTATTGTTTATCAGTGAGGACTGGAGGAGTTTCATTCTCTAGCAGCTCTGTTCTTTTGTCCAGTTCAGAAAAAAACCGTGCATGTGCCTGTTCAGTCAAGACACCTTTTTGTTTGAAAGAGGGAGTCTGAAGAATCAGTACAATAGGGTATTTTGTGTCATTAACACAATTCTCTGACTCGACTCAAAGTGCTAAAATTACCTCTTGTTTAAATGGTTTCTAATCCATCTAATGCTATGACACTGGGAGCAAGAAACAAGATTCTAAAATGCAGTTGGGGAGAAGCTGCTATTGTGTAGACTAATTTAGTTTCTAAATCAATAAACAGTATTGTATTATTTTAGGAAAACAAATCCCACCCTTTAAAAGTACTTGGTAAGTACAGTTTCTTACAGTTGTGACAACTGTTTCTTTCTATGCATATAAATCAAGCAACCAAATATTATCTGTAGCCATGGAAATATGATTGCAAATATTTATATTGGATTCTAAATGCAAAATGTCCCTGTGGTAGAATTCATATTTTTAATGCCTGGTGCAATATTATTCCCAAGTGTAATGCCTGCCAGAAGAAGCTAATAAAAATGTGAAATACAGTTTTGTATTTTCTTTTTGTCTTTTAGAACTCTCATACTTAAAAAAAACAAACCCAACCAAACAAAAACCCTCCACCCAAATCCTGGCTTTTTGTGCTGCAGAGTAATTTGGGTGTTCTGGTAGGGCCCTGATTTCTTCCATTAATGATTTAATTTGTTTCTTTTTATGTTAATCAGTTGATTCAAATGGATATAGACAAAGCTTGTGAAAACTGCTTTATATTGATTGAAAGATGATAATACTTATACAGGCTAAAGGGGTAGGGATGGAGGGAACACAGAGCCTAAATACTTGTAGCTGCTAATAGAGTGGCCTGGCTTGTCAGCACTTTATGTAGTGACTTTATATATCTGTATATCTAATTATAACTGCAGAATGCTTTTTCTGGTGATGTCAGGGCACTCAAATTCTGTGCCTTTGCTCAGTTTCATACAGACATTTCTACCTATCCTGGTCCCTTTGTCATAGTTACTAATAGAATTTCTGGTTATGTTCTAACTTGATTGCAGCTTGGGAATGAGTGAATTGGTATCTGCTCGTGGAGGGGATCCTGTTCTCCCATGAAATTCTTGTCCCAAGTGGGTGGGAGCTTTTCATCCCATATCTGGCTCTAAAGGCCTGTCTCAGGGGTACTTCTCTGTCATATTTTGTCTCTTCCTGTTCATACATTGCAGGTTTTTGACTTATGTAATGAGGCAGCAATGAGAGCTTTATTCTTGCTATCAAGGAGGGAAGAGGAGCAGAACTGATGAAGCTCAGGAAAAGTTGTTTCTTTCTTGCAACACCTGGTAAGAAATATCCGTGTTAACTGGCATTGAATTATAATCACAAGATGTTCTTTGCAACACTTCATTTACAAGCAAATTACTGACTGGCCTGGATCAACCTGCCCTTTCCATAATTATGAAGTATAATAATTAGAGAAGCAGTATTCCAAATAATACACTTTATTGGAGCTCAAGATTTATAGAAAGATAGTATGAGCAGCTCTATTAATGGGAAGGTAAATACTGCAGACTAGAGCTGGCATCAGCTTTGTCTGCATCCTCATTAGGAATATTCCAGTACTGAGCAAATCAAGAGCTATTTTAATTGTCAAAACAGATGCACTTTTTAATATACTTTCTGACTGAAGAGAGCAGCTTGTTCCTAAAAACAAAGGATCATTATTTCCCCATGGGTTCTTCAGTAAAGTTGGTTGTTTTGGGTTTATGAAGGCACTGTAGGTACAACACACTGAGAGAGGGTTCACGGTGTGGTGGTGGTTTTTTTTTCCTCTCAATCATCATATAGTGGATTTAGAAAGAGAATAAGAAAGCCAAGTGAGAGAGTTTTGATGCTGTCAAGACACTTCAGGATAGAAAACAGTGAACCCTGGACCATTCCTGACTAGATTGTCTCACAGCATCAGGTACTGCTCAGTGCTGCTGGCATCTGTCTAATTGCAAATGACTGGCTGAGAATCTTTCATACTTGTTCTAACTGCAAGTAAGCAACTGATTATTAATTCTGATTAGTCATTACTGATACTTCATAAATGTTCTGCTGCACAAAGAACAGGAGGAAATGTGTGCCCTTCATTTGGAACATGGTCTTCATAATTTTGATAGCGTGTTGTGCAGAAGTGGCTTCAAATACCTCTCGTAGGCTGGGCTCATCTGTTCAAAAAGAGAATATGGAAGGGAATTAATGGCAATTAGGAAGGGAAAGGCTATAATTTTTAAGAACAATCTCTGAGGTACATAAAGCTGCACTACTTAAAAAAAAACAACCAACAAACCAGCAGCTACTTCAACCATGTGCAAGATCTTTTTCCCTATGATATAGGCTGTCCTTCATAACCAGCTGATTTTTTCTTTCCCAAAGGCGACAGCATACTGTTTTACCTCAGAAAATATGCTTGGACTTGAATGTTTGCTGAAGGCAAATTTTGTGTTCAGCTGTGGAATTTCAAAGGATACCGATTACCACAGTAAAAACCTCACTCAAGGCCAAATGAGTTTTCAAACAGAGCAATACATATTTACATCATACAGAATGGTACATTACTGCACAGTATGGATAAATTGAGAAAGCAAAGTGCTAAAGACCATGAAGGATCAAATTGTCTTGTTTAACATTTATACTCTTTCTGGTTAAACATATTTAAAACCCTGAGTTTTGCCCTAGTAAAACTATCAGTGTATAGAAAATACCTGCATTTAGTGCTGTTCCATAATACATAAACAGACTTTTATTTGAGCTTATTCTGTACAATGTGATACAAATCAGTAATACAAAGGAGAATTAAAACCTCTTGTCTCTTATCTGTATTGCTTTTGTTGCCCAGCTAATCCATCCCTACCTGGTTGGTGGGTGACTTCTGAGCCCACTCGTAGAGCCGCTGGTAAACCTGCCCGTCGTAGCTGCCGAGCGCAGAGTTCAGGCTCTTGTCCGTGAAGTCAAAAGCGTCCACCAGTGGCACAGCGTCCTTCCTACAGGGCACAGGAGTGACACTCCTGTTACTTGGAGGGTACTGCTTTGCAAGATGGGAAGACAAACCAAAGATAAACTTGGAAGTCAGTTTTCCAGGTTCCTCCTGGAAAGCTTCTGCCAGTTTTCCTCCTTTCCTTTACCGGGGGGTGGGAGATGCTGCTTGTTCTGATTCCTCTCTAGGTGACCCTGCCTTGGCAGGGAGATTGGACTAGATGATCTCCAGACATCCCTTTCAACCCTAATAATTTTGTGATTCTGTGATGTTCTACTAATGCCCTGAGTTGTCTGCACGGCTGAGTGGGTGTTTGCAGCGTCTTGTTATCATCCAGGCTCCATCCCTAATTCAGGACTCAATCTCATGTCAGATTTTTTCTCAGTAGTCTCTGCCAGTTTGTTCTTTTGATTTTTGTCTTTGTTTCTTTTTTTTATGCTGTATGTATGTCTTATAAAATGGAATAAGGTTCCTACTAGATTGATGTGAAGTTTTTTTGCTGATTTCCAACCTTCATCTACCTTTCAGAATATCTATTATCTCATCACGAGGTGTTGAGCTCTTCTACTCATGTCTGTAAGAGCAAAACAACCCTGACCCATCCAAGGGCCCATGTAGCCCAGGGGCCAGTCTGACAGCATGGAGAGCCAGAGCACAGGCAGCATGTCCTAAGCAGGAGATGGTTTGTTTTTCCTCATCCCCCATCATCCTGGGTGTAGGAAGTTCTGCTAACTGTACCTCACACCTGAGGTACCAGGATGCAAAGTGGTTTGCTCAAATGTTGGCATTTCCACCTTCTATTTCCTTTTGGGAAAGGCTGGGTTTTTGCTACAGACCAGGAAGTGGTTATATCCTTTCTACTAACTAAGTATTTAAAACCTCTGTTGTTGAATCCTGTTAACAAGGCATGGACTAACACAGAAATTGAAATGAATTCCAAAGACAACATGTTACGCTTTTGAAAATGTTATGTTAAACTTATCACCTAATTCAGATTCTGCTGTCAGTTCTGAAAACCTTTGCTGTTTGGCTCAGTCCTGTTCAGCCCTTGCTTATATCTTGTTTCTCTGCAGGTGGCTTAGGTAGAATTTTACATACAGTAGCTGCTCCTCTGCTCCAAAAGTTAGTATGTTCTGAACAAACAGCACCGAGTAGTGAAAGCTGAACCCTTTGTCAGAAAGCCCCTGTGAGTGTTGTGGTAAGTGGAAACCCTAACTCAGAATTCAAAGAGCTGGTGGTAAATGGTGTCAGGCAAATGCATCTGAAGTAGCCATAGGCAGGATTGTTTGGGTACCAGTTGCAACTCAGCCATGGCAACAGAGTAGGCTGTATTAGCTGTGGCTCAAGCAGATTTTGCAATGTGTGATGGGTTGCTGTGGCTGCCTCCTGCCAGTGTGCTCTGACTACATATTTTCCTGCTTTCACTCTACTGCAGATGGTAGAAAGTGTTCATGACTTCTTTATAATTTAAAATTTCATGTTACAGAACTTTAAAGATTGCAGAGGAACTGGACACTTGGGTCTGTTTTGCCATGAAAACAAGCTCTGAGTAGATATTTCAATCAATTTCTAGTGCTTCCAAGCAATGGAAATAAAAACTGAATGAGGTGAATTGACTGTGGAGATGTTGCCATAGGTACAGCAGCACCCTTCTACTTCTAGCACAGGGATAAACTGGATAGCTGTGTCCTGCCAAAGCAGCTTACCGAATGACAGCCAGGAGGTCCAGATAGGATGCTGCAACCATGTCCATTTGAGCTGCAGATGTGTATCCATCATGTAAGAAGGCTCCTGTATTTGAGAAGATCCCATGTAGTGCAAAGAGGTCACAGAGATGTTTCATAATCTTCTGGATGCCAGCCTTGGTCTCGAGTTTTTCCACAGTTTCTGCAAAGTTTTTCACTGCAATGTAGTGGCAGTGAGCCTGGAAAACAAATGCAATCAACAGTGAATGCACCTCAAATGCTTTAGTAGGCCAAGTGACTCAAATGTTCTTGCAAAGAATATAAAACCTTTTCATTTCCCTGGCACTTCTCCAGTCTGTATCCTTTGTTTTCTGGGTGACCAGGCCTTTTGCATTCATGGCTTACAGCAACAGCAGAAGACAGAATCTCTAAACAGTCAACACTGTGGTATTTGTAAACTCTAGAAAACTGCTTCAGAAATCATGCTAGTACATATTCTGAATGGTTCTGATATCCCAAAGAGTTTATGTGAGGGAAACACACCGGAATGTGCTTGGGCTGTAAGTGAACATTGGTTGTACATCAACAGGAGAAAACTTTCATGACAACACCACTGTCATAGAAGAACAACCAAATTTACCTCCCACTTTCGTTGTTTTAAGTAAACTGGTAATTTTGGGGTCTACACACCAGTAGAGTGTGCCTCAGAAATGAAAGAAATGTTAGCAGAGGTGCAGAGAAGATGAATTCGGCTGACCCCACCTGTCTGTGGGGTGGCTCTTGCTGTGTTGACACTGCAGTGAGTGGTTGGTGGTGCTGGGATCTGTGTGGGTTCACTCCCCCCTGCACAGTTCCTTTCCAGCTGTGGTGGAAGCGTGGCACACCTGCACTGCAGCTTTCCCTGCTGGCACTGTGAAGCAGCAGAGGTGGAGGCCAGTCTGCAGAACCCGCCTGAGAAGCTGAGTAGCCCTGAGAGGCCATGCAAGCAATTAACCTGTGTGGAGTCTGCCCAGTGTCTGAGGCACTCAGCTGGGAGCTGGCAGGTGTCAGTTCACAGAGCTGCCATGCCAGATGTGTGGATGAACCTCCAGGGAAGGTATGGAATAAGAAGTAAATGCAGAATTGCCCCAAGAAGGCAGCAAAAGTTTTAAAGTTATGGGGCAAACTCCAGGGGTTTGGATGACTTTTCCTGTCCCTGAAAGATTTAACAAACTTTGTGGGCCTGAATCCCATTTTCTGAAGAGTAGCAGCAGTACTGATGATACCACAGCCAGCCCTCTGCTTATGTTGGGCTCTTCAGAAATAGTTAATGATGTGAAAATAAGTTGTGAATCTGTTTCAAAATGAAGGGAAGGGAGGATGGGAGGAAGGCAGGCAGGAAGGAAAGGAAAGCCTTCACCATAACTGTAGAGGAATTGCACTTAATTGCATATTAAAAAATAATTCTGGTGTTTGGAGATACAGAACTATCAACAGATTCAGTTTTCATTAATATTTAGGGCTTTTCTCCCCTCTTTTCTGCTGTATTCTGTACTAATTCACCTTTGTTTTAAGGAACAAATGCTGCTGTCCCAATGCTACTTCAGCTGAAAGCACCTCTTATAAATTTGATTAATCTTTCAGCACTAGTTAACATTGCACTTATCACTGGTTTTCACTCTTTTCCCTGCAGTTATCTTTCTGGCAGATGGAAGAAATACCAGGCATGCTTCATCCTTTGCTGTGTCTCCACCAGCTTTCAGAGGAGTGGCTTTAGGAAGACTTCTCTGGGCACCAGAAACACTGGATTCATACAAAATGATGATGCTGGCTGGAGATGGTGGGTTTTTGTTGCAGGATATGGGAGGTCTGATTCTACCAGTAGTGGCAGCATAACTGTGAATGTATTTTTCCTCCCTTTCATTTCTCCTAGTCAAAAGACTTCCTGGCCTAGACAGACAGCATAGTTCTCAGATCAGGAATTGCTTCTTACTACAACTTTTCCACCATGCAGAACACAGTGATGGTCTTTGTAGTGTCCCTTAGATGCCAACAGGAAACAATAAACAGCACTGAGGCTTTAAGCTAATCATGCCATTTCTGTTGCATATTGTTTTATAAAGACAAACATTAGATAAGCAGATACATTTTGCTAACCTTTGCAGCCTGCACCAGCTGCACTGTGCACTGGTTCCATGCATCGTGCTTTTTGACTCCAGACTGAATCAAGTCCTGTAGTTTTGCTGCTGTGCTGCTTGTGAGCCTGAAAAATAGAAAAAGCACAAAGCATCTTGTATGTGCATCCCACATGCATGAATTTGCACTTGGGAGTTATGTGTGACTGAAGGGCAAACTGGAATTTCTGACGTCTGGAGTTACCTGCACTTAGTATGAGTGAACTTAGGTTACGCAAAATTGAAGTATAAATTGTGAGAAGGACCCAGACCACCCTGGTACTGAAGGATTTCTGCCTTCTCAGCTTCCAGGGTAGTTTACCAGGGGTTTGGCTGAACTTTCCTTGGGTTGTGTGTGTGTCAGGGGAGTAATACTGGAGCAGAAATACTGGACTGCTGTTACATGATGTTTCTCCTTTTCTATACAGGGATTCAAATCCTGTTGCCATTGATGAAGCTTTTCGAAGAGTGGCTGTTTTTACACTGCTTTCAATGACAGCAGGGTTGTCTTTTTGCCTGATTTTCAGAGGTGACACCTATACAGCCCATAACTGTGTATATAATTCTGAGACCACTCATGGTACCATTTTTATTTATATTGAGTTGCTGAATGTGTAGTTGAAAGGCTCCAGAGAGAATGAGAGGCTCTGTTCTTGCTGTAGTGTCAACTGAAAGTAAACATCACTTTCTCAGGTATGTGAAATTTTAAGATTCTAATAGAATTGCTCAGGGTCCAGTAAAGATTTTACTTGGTGGAAACCCAGTGATGTGGTCTGGGATTTACTTTAATAGTGCCACCATCTCTTTGAAATGTAGTTGTTTGGTAGCACATGGCTTAAAAACTTCTGAGTGTGAAAACTTCATATTGAACATCTGACATGGCTGTTAATCCTGTGTAGCCTTCCTTTTCTCTTTCAGGAACAGATGGTGCCAATCCTAGTTTAACTTATTTTATTTTACCTCCCTTTAAATCAAAGAGGAAGCTGAGTTCTTAACACATTTCTGATGTCAAAGAGAGAAATCCAGTCTCCCATCCCCTGTACTGACCTGACAGCCACGTGTTGATAGGCCTCAGTGTAAATATCTGGACTGAGAAAATCCAACTTGTTCTTGGCTGGACACCTCCCGTGTTGCACTTCAGCCAGATAAGCGACAGATGGTGGCACAGGCTGGCCAGCACTGGCTGCCATGAAGCACTTTATCAGGAACCTGGCAAGAGGGTAACAGTCAGAGCAGGGTATGGTGGTGATCTCACAGCTAACAGAGATGCAGAAAGTGAAGTGGGCTCAGGTGAGGAGCAGCAAGGTGTAACCCATCCCATCAGTGGCCCAGAATGGACTTGAACAAGTAATGACCTTTTGTTTTGCATGCTACTCACAGTAACCTGATCTGTAGTGGGTCTCAAGGGTGGCCTGTCTGCCTTATTTAATACTACAGCAACTCATAATGATAATTTTTTCAGCAGAAACTTGCTGTGGCTATTAGCAGTCTCAGCAGCGTGGTGATTAGATACATTATGAACTTTGCAACCTGAGTCTCAATGCTCTGGAGCTTTTATGGTGATTTGGTCTTACCCTCTGTGATCTCCAACACAGTCACACTATACATGAGACCCCTGAAGAGAGTTTCCCCACTCCCTCAGTTTTTTGGTACCTCTGCTATGAGCTAGACTGACCAGGTCTGGAATTAAAAGGGTATAGCATTTCTCTTGACCTTGCTGCTGATCTTGCAAAAAGCAGTAATGAGTGCAGAAATGTCTGCATGGCAGCATGGAGCTATGTGGTGGCTCTGACCCTGGGAAGTGCCCTGGTTTTCTCCTTCTAGTGAAAACATACATTATCAAAAGTTCAAGCAGCTGTAGCTTCTTTATCCTGTATTTCATCTACTCTTGATAATCATTAGTCTGCGCGTTTGGAGGAAAGTGATGTTCTCAGAGCATGACCCATCCAATTTCAGTTTCCAACAACTTTGCTTCCACTGAATGGACCCCACTTTACCAATACTGTGTTATACTGTACCACTGTTATATTGGCTGCTTAAAAAAATTAACCACAAAACTTCCACAGCAATACCTTTGCTGAGCTACCAGGCAGAGGAAAATGAGGTTATGCAGAATAGCACCTGCATACATCCCCAGACCAAGAACAGAAGAGATAATCCAGTTCCCACACACTTCCATGGTTGTTAGACTGAAGACATGAATAGTTTATGTCCTGAGCTGTATTTTTAGAAGGTACTGTGAGAAAGGGGTACCTGGTTTTACTGGTTTTGGAGAAGTGGTAAAGGCTGACTAAATGAGGGGGCAGGCTTTTAGATGAACACATTTGAATTGTTACCTGGCAGTTTGCAGGAGCAAAATGGTGTTTTCCCCTTCATAAATACAAGAGGCAAGTATTTTGGTATACAAGGAAGGCAGTCCACTCAGCAGGGAGTAGCCATGGCCCCCACAGGCCCGGAGACAGATCTCCACTCCTGCAGTGCAGTGATGAGTGATCACAGCTTTAAAACCCGAAGATAATGCATGGAGCTGTTAAGAAAAAATAAGAGAGAAAAATGCAGAGTATTACTGGTGGAATCCTCAGAATAAGTTCCTTTTTAAATTTTGTGCAAATATCTGGGCAGGAAATCCCGGTCAAGTCCCCCTTGGTGTGGTGGTAGCATCCAGTTCCCTGAGCCCGGCCTTTGGTGTCTCTCTGGGATGCTGCACGTGCTCCTGTCCAGGCACACTGTAGTCAGTTTATGCATTTTTGGGTTTCTGTCAGCCAGTTCTGGCTTTGGCCACTTTTGTTCAGAGTGTGTTCTCATTTCAAGCACCCAATTGCAAAATGTTCTGTTCTGTCTAAAAAGTCACATTTTTGGTTTTGGCTCAGATGTTTGTGCATGCGCATTGTAGATGAAGTTGTGCAATAACACTTTGTGCCACCAGCTACTTGGAACAAGGTTTTAGACATGCTTTTCAAGGACTTTTCACTCTGCAATGGTTCCCAAAACAAAAAGTGTGGGGTGGTAGAGCAAATGATGTTGCTGAATGATTGCAGACCTGGGACATGTCATTTGACCTCTTAGTGCTTCCTTTTTCTCCAGTTTCTAGTGGTGAAAGGAATACTTACAACACTTGGAGAACAGAACTGCTGTATGAGTTAATCCTGCTGCAGCTCACCTCTGGCAGCATGTCAAAGTTCTTCCTCTGGATCTCTCTGTAGCCCCTATTGAATAGCTCCTGCAGGTAGTCGTTGATGAAATGAAAGGCATAGGCTGCTGCCAGCTGGGGCAGCAGTTTCTCTTGCTGAGTCTGGTAGTCAAGGATTTTTGCTTCTTGTTCCCTGTTGGAAGACGGCTGATGAAGCAGGGAAAAGTGTGGACATGGCCATAGCTACTGCTGCAGAATGAAAACAGCATTTTTCATTACCAAGAAGCAGTGTGGGAATAAGACTGAGCTGACAGTGGGCAGAAAACCTGCCCAGCTTGCTGCTGAGCTATTGGAGAAACAAATCCAAAAAAGCCTAACGGTGTAGAAAAGGCTCTGTGTGGTCAGTCAGTACAGAGGGGAACAGGGACTGCAGAAAAGGATGAGAATGAGGCCTTCAAGGACAGCAAATTAGGTGTTCCAAGAAAGCAGTGGCATTGCACCCTGATAAATTTTGGCTTTTTAAATGGAGTCCTTGTAGCCCCTAGTATAGAAATGTTTCCCTGAAAATATTTGAGTCTGAATTACTTAAAGTTTTCTGAGCTGTTTTTGGATGTTCTTTATCACTTCTGCTGTGATTGGTACATTTAGGGCTTCAATCAGTGGGATTGGTTATTACAATAGTTCAGCTGCTCTGCTCTTCTGTTTGGTTTGTGTTTGAATCAAACCATGGTTTCACTAGGATCTTTCTCCTTTAGAAAGGAGATTTAAATGGAAATCTTTGTAATCCATTCAAATTAACATATCTCTTTAAAAAGAATGGGATTCAACGCTGAATACAATTCAGTACTTAAAGTGTGGACATTGGATTTCTGGATGTTGGAAGGTATTTTAATGTTGCATCCACTAGTAGGAAACTATGGAATAAGAATTCAGCAACTTGTCCACTTTGTCTGGATTCTATTCAGTTATGAAATTACAGAGGAAGGCAGTTATAGAAGAATAAGTTGTATTTGTGAACCACCGGCCAATTCAAAGTATGAAACTTATCTTAGAAAGAACTGTAAACAATCTCTTGTACTTTGACTGAAGCTCGTTAATGTAAATAATGGGGAAGCATGTTTATCATGCCCTGGCTGTGCCAGGAAATCAGCCAGTGATGGGCTGAAAGATAAGATGAAGAGAAAAAATACAAACTGGCGTGGGGGAACACAGTGTACAGTCCCCTTCCCAGCAGGATGCACGGCATTACCCAGGCTTCAGCTTGGACTGCCGGCGAACCACGGAGTATCGGATGGCGATGGTGCAGGCCTTCATCAGGGGTGCCAGAACCTCGTCCGAAATGAGCGAAATGCGCACCGTGGTCATTGTGAAATAATTAATCTTCTGTGACCCCTGTCTCACATAGGTGCCATCTGGTCGGACCTAAAGTACAGAGAGGCTGTCAGATGCTGCCTTATTCAGTAGTACTGCAGTTGTGTCATCGTTATGCACGGAATAAAATGGACATAAAAGTCCTTCACTGAATGCAAACAATGCTTTTAGGTATGATGGATAGAAGATATCCATTTGAAGAGACAAACTCTTACTGTTTCTGTCAGAGTAGGTTCTGCCTGCCCCATGATCCCCAGTTGCTTAATGTGGTGTTCTTGACACTGACTTTCATTTAGGATTCAGGCACCTTCTGCCCTTGATAAAACCCCAGAGACTTGCTGACACTCAAAGGAAGATTTTTGTCCCAAATTTAGACAGGTCCCTGTTGTCTCTCTGGCCGTGGAATGAGAGTCTGACAAGTTTGTGATGTGAGTCCACACATACCTCACAAAACTTGCTCAGCATGTTCTCCCTGGGGATGCGCACATTCTTCAGCAGGAGGTAACCGTTGTCAATGTGCTCAAAATTCATCTTGGGACCGATGTCTCCTGCAGTGATGCCTACAGCAGTAGAAAACACAGCCTGCTTACTTCCACTTCAGCTTTTTGCTCCCCATTGTGTCAGGATGGGGGCCACAAAGAAAGGGCATGGTCAACTCTGCTTCTTCCCCAGCATGGGTGATCTTGCCCGAGGGGTGACACAGGCATTTGAGTGCCTTGTAGTAGTTTGGTTCCATGATCCATTGACAGATGGATCTGTGCTGGCTGGGGTCAGAACTGAGGTGTTAATGCAGAGGTGCTCAGAGCAGCCCAGGCTTCTGGTTTTGACAAGGGCTTGGTCTTGATATTGCTGAGGATATGTTAAATTTCCCTTCAAACCCCTTCAGATAAAAAAGTTAATGATAACTACACCTTGGTATCTCTCTTGGCTTGGTTTTGGCAATTAGAGCTCCCTGGGCCCAATGTTTAAGAACACATTTAAAGGCAAAATAGGCAGAGCACCTGCACAAGTGCTGCAGTGTCTGGGGTTATTTACCTGGGCAGAGGGAATGGTCCTGAAGGCTGCGTATCTGCACGATGAAGGGATGGATGCCATAGCACTTCCCATGGATGTACAGCTGAGCAAAGACCACTGTGTGGGTTGCTGATCTTCCCACTGTGAGAAGAAAAAGAGCCCCGTTCCCTTAAGACAAGTTACAGCACAAACACAGTTAAGAAAGGTTAGTACTAATTATGTGTTGGGTCTTAGGTAGTAAGGGTCAGCACAAGCGTGTGCCGGAAACCTAAATCAGCCTGCTCTTAGCTCTCAGAAGTTGCACCATCATTCTGCTTCTGTTGCTACCTGTGAGGCTTGGATTAATGGTTTTGTAACAGAACATGAGAAAAAATAAACAGTTTGAGCTAATGTAACACTGAGAGTGGGAAGTGCTGTGGCTGTTGCAGTGACTCCAGTTATTTTCTGTGAAATACCTTCCTGAAGGGAGCAAAGAATTTCACACTTGAATCCTTTATGCTGAGACTGTCTGATGACTCGACTCCTTTATGCTGATGACCTCTCCGCAGTTTTCGGTTGTCTGAGTATTATTTATAAAGAAGGAAAGATTTATTCCTGCAGAGGAAAGAGCTTTCCTGAGTGAAGTTCTTCAGCCTGCAACCCAGGGGGTTTTTGCAGATGACAGTGGCTCCCTTGTGGGCTTTGAACTTGAAAAACCTCCTTTCTCTCATTTGCTTGTCCATGAGAGTATCTCTTATTGAAGTCTTCTGCTAGCACCCGAGCCCTAAAACACAGAGCTTAACTAGGGTAGATAGAGTAATTAAAGGAGGCAAACCCCAAAATATTTAGTGTGGTACTTACTGTCTCCAGGCCACCACTTCATGGCAGAGATCTTTGGTGTGTTCAGTATAAACTCCTGAGTAGCAGAATCAAAGACTGCTGTTGTTTCCAAACCCTGAAGGTAAGTGCCTTTAAAAAAAGAAATTAAAAAAATATCTATGTATATTACAGGGATGGAGAGAGTGAAAGATCCCTGGAGTCTGGTTGTGGGTATTGTCAGGGTTTTGTGCTTACCCTTCTGATGAGAACCCAACCACCCCATCCCAATAAAGGATGGGCAGTTTGGAGTCAAATTCCCATGGGAATCTGGGCTAAAGGCTTGTGTCACACAGAAACGCTGTTTTCCCTGCAGCCTTACCGTGTCCCAGTTCAGTCTGTGCGTAGCTTCCGATGAGCTTGTGCTGGCTGGCCAGAGGAATCCACTTGGCAATCTGTTTGTCAGAGCCCAGCACTGAAATACTTCTCATGAAGACGCGGTGAAGGAGGAACGCGACATCTCCTGACAGAGCCCTGCAGGGAAGGCACAAGGGCTGTTTTCAAGAGGATGAAGCTCCAGGCGTGTGATGAACGAGGCAGTGGCACTGCAGCGGTCACCAGACAGGACCACCTGCTGCCTTTGGATTTCTGCCTTGTCATACCTTGCCCAGCACCTAGCATCAGCACAGCAGGAAAAGTGCCCTTCCAAGCTGCTTCTGTCTCTTATAGCAGAGTTTGCATATGTAGTGCTCGCTCATTTCACTTGGTCTTGGAGGAATTATCTGTTCTGAGTAGCAGATGCTGAGCTAAAAGCACAACCCAGTTCCCAAGCTCCTGAGGCACTGTGAGCATTTTGTATTTTTATTTTACTTCATAGGATTTTTCTTGATTATTTAAGTCAGATTTTGAGGCTGAACTAAAAAGAAACAAAACAGCACCCTACCTGAAAAACCCCAAACCCTAGCAATTCACTGTGGGGCATATTAGACTGAATTACACATGTAGGGATCTGGGACCTGCATCTCCTGAACCTTCCCATTTCCATTCTGCAAAAATACCTGTTGCTGTCAATGAAAAATACCAGTGCTGTCAGGGTTCACGGAGATTTGTCCTGAATCAAAATGTTATTTTCTTGTGGAAAAATTCAAATACATCCAAGTAACCCCTGGTTTATTACCTGGTCAGGTCCTTTGCTGTCACCATCTGCATACATCCTAAAAAGCACTATTCCAGAAACTGTGCATGGGAACTTGGGTACAGCGATTTCCATGGCACAAGGAAGAAATTTATTTAAGCTTTTTTGTGTGTGTAAGAAGTAGTAAGAAAACATGAGGAATATGACTATATCCCTCTTCCTGGGATTCCTCAGAACACAGCTGAATTACCTCAGAGATACAGGTACGTGTACAAGTAAGTGGCTGTGCTGTTCCCAGTAGCTGAGTGGTAGCACATTGCAGTGCTCTAGAAAGCATCTCCTTTCACATAGATACCTTCTATTGTTAAAAAATTACTCTGACCTTTCTTTTATACTGGCCCTGAGAGAGAATTAATCATGCTGAAACAGTGTGGGGGGGAAAATATGAACAAAGAAGTTAAAAGGAAATTGCTTTGATTAACAGAAAATGACTTAATGAATCCTTGGCAGCCTGGCCAGAAATAACGTTCCTTTAGCTGTGATTTGAAAAGCTGGATTTTAAATTGGGTGAGTGATTCACTGTGCCTGGCATGGAGAGCCAGGATTCTATCAAAAGAGCTTGGTGTTCACCTGGAGTTCTATCAGGCAAGAGCTGCCCTGCCACGCAGCTCTGCTCCTAATCCAGCAAATGGGACAACACAGGGCTGGTCCTGCTGCAGCCTTTGACATCAGGGGGCCTGATAAATGCACACCTGGGTGGGATTCTTTTTGTTCTGAGGGAGCAGTGGAGAGCTGCTTTTTAATGGGAATATAATGATCAGGTCCAAGAGCTCTCGATGGCACATTTTCCCCTTCATTAGTTCTGCTCGCTGTAAGCATTAAAGAGCTCAGCATAAATTATCATCTTTCATATGATGGGGACAACTTTTTAGCAGGGCGTATTACCATAGGGCAAGGGGTAACAGTTTCAAACTAAAAGAACATAGATTAGGACTGGACATAATGAAGAACTCCTTTTCAATGAGCATAGTGAAAGAGTGGCACAGGTTGCCCAGAGAGCTGGTGGATGCCCCCTCCCTGCAAACATTCCAGGTCAGGCTGAACAGGCCTCCGAGCAACCTGCTTTAGTTGCTTGCTGCAAGGAGCAGCAAAAGGCTAGACTAGATGACCTTTAAATGTCCTTTCCAACCCAAACTGTGTTATGAGTCTGTGAAATGCCAAAAAGTGGCTCTCTGAGTGTCAGCAGTGCTGTGTAAGGGACAGGCATTGCCCTTCTGAGTGACACTTCTCAATTGCACCTTCCTGGTGGGGACATGACCCCACCAAGCAGACAGTGTGCCCTGGGCAACAGCCAGCCAGCAACTGATTGAACAAAGGGGAAAAGGAGGGGCAGCCAATTGAAATGTGGAGTTCAACCACACACAAAGTGTTAAGAAAACTTTTAAAGGAAAGGACTGTGAAAATGCTTTATTCTCATTTACCTACAACCTAAGGTGAGTTTTTATTTTCTTCTTTTTTTTCCCTTTAATAAAATATGTGTTTTCTAGATACACAAAATGTGATCCTTATTTAGAAGTCAGTAATGTAACTAACACAGCATCACTTCCAGTTCTGGTCATACATTTAAAAATGTCTAAGGGGTGGTATGAGAGCTGCAGCACAAGTAAGGAGGTTGTTGAAGTGGAAATCTCATGTTGTGATTGTGAACTGCTGTGATCTATCACACTGTACCCATGTGCTGCTCTCTGAGAAGTTCCTGGTTGTGTACAACCGTTTTGCCTTTTCCCAAGTGTGCTGCTGGAGTAAAAACCTGCTGCACAATTTTATTCAAACCTATTCTGTCAGCTCTTGGCCTTTCCCAGCCTTTGCTAAAGCTGATTCTTGTTGGCATACAAAGCTTTTAACAAAAAATTAGTTGTACATAGAAAAAAAGAAATCACCTGTAAATGTATTTATATTCAGGTCCATTCTCAGTCCATCCCATCTCATGCATCTTTCTCTGGAGATGAACAGCCTTCCTGACTGCTGCTTCGTACCTCTCATTCTGGGTCTGGAAATACTGATTTTCTCTGCTAAATACAGGGTCAGATTCGATAACTTCCACTGCAAAACAACACAGAACAGTTGGTTCTCCTGGGGCAGGCAGTGCCTCAAGCCAAGTTCAGGAAAAGCAGGCAGGACTGGATACTGATGCTGTGATTTTTAGGGTTTGTTTTGCCAGTTCTGGCTCCTGTGGCTGTCACATCTAAATCTGAAAAGCAGCAGGTCTGGGGAAGCAGAAGGGGAACTGAGTGGGCTTGAGAGAGGGGTCAGTGGAAATGGTGACCCTGCAGGGTAAGGCAGCCTCCTGGACAGGGTGGGAAAGGTGACTTCTGGCAGAAGATGCCAAGGATGCCTCTGCCTCCAATAGCTGTGAGGGCAGTAAGGGCTGTGGTGAGCTGTACTAGCCAGAGGGTGGGTTATGGCCAGAGCCTGCTGGGTGTCCTGCTCTGGTGTTACCAGCCCATTGCAATGCTGCAAAACAACCCAGAGTTGCTATTTCTGTGTCAGTTTGAATGCTCCCCTTGTCCACTTTGCCTTAAAACCTTGACTCTATGAATGTGGAAGGTTATACTGAACTCCAGTGGCACTGTGAAGAGGGTGATCCCAGTGGCTGTGCTGTTTTCCTTTGGTAAGTGTATAACATGGATGCAGTAACAGAGACAACAGAAAGGGTTTTTTCCTGTTTCTTCTGAGCAACAGTCATTTTTCTGGCACACCCATCACGAGTGAGAGCAGCTCAGCCTGGTTGAGCCAACCCACGCAAGAAATTCCCCACCTGGATGAGGCTGACATGCCAAGGAGGGAAGCTGGCTGTGGTTCACATGTGATGTGCATTTCTGCACAGCAGCACCAGCCCCTGCATGCATTTCCCTCGCACATGGATGCTCGACCCTCAGTTCTTGTATTCCAGTTTAACCAGTCTTGCCAGAGACAGGGGATGGGAGTGGGGAGGAGGAAAAGCTTCAGACAGCAGGAGTGGCTGCGGAGGAGTTGTAATGATTTACATGAAGAGAAGACTCCAGCTCCACACTCCCACTTGTGGGATAAGCAAATGGCCAGGAGCACAAACCCCACTGTGCAGCAAAGGAGCAAAGCAGCCGGACACAGGCATGGCCTGTGCCAGCCCCCACCTCGTAAGGGTCACTCACCCACTGCCCTCCGTATCTGCGTCTGCTCCGTGCCGCCGTCCAGCAGGGCTGTGAGCTTCTCCACGCTGAAGGAGGCAGTCTGCCGCTCGCTGGCGAGGTCGGGGTTCACGCTGCTGAGCACTGAGCCCTGCGAGTGTTTGCTGGTCTCCAGCGGGGCCATCCTGGAGGCTGCACGGCTTAGCAAAGGTGTGGGGCTCCTCTGGCACTGGCACCCGTCAGTGGATGCCTGATGGAGGTGTTGGCACAGCGAGGAGTGGTTTTGGTAGGTTGGCCAAGATGCTGTACCTGCACAAGGGTTGCATGAATATTTAGGCATTATCCTGTCCTCATTGCAATGGACAGTGGAGATTTATGGCACTTTAACGAACTCAAACTGCAGGCTTTATGACTTTAAAATATTAAATCTAGTCTGTAGCCAGTATTCCATGAGAAGTTCATGATGGAATATCCCACAACTACGTGTTAATGTTTAATGTTTTCTAGCCTGGGGCTCACAGGCACCGGTGGCTCTGCCTGTGCTGCCTCTGTCCTTGGGGCACAGCTTTACATTAACCCCTAGCCGCTCCAGGTTAGTGAGACTGGTCGCAGGACACTAGTAAAAACAAGAGCCGTGATGAGTAGGAAATAAATCCTATTTTTCCCTTGAAGAGGCTGCTGCCTTTCCAAACATCAGATTACTTTAAGAACTACAAACACTGGAAACCACTGCAAATGCGTTAATAATTATTATTAAATAACAAATACTAATAATTATTCCCGCTTTTTCTGAAGCTCAGGCCTTTAGTCCAAGGTGTCTGGCTGGAAAGAGAGAGCCCGGGGGCAGGCGGGGGCACAGGGCGCAGGGGGAGCCTGGCGCTGCCCTTGAGCCGTCCCGGCGCCGCCTCGGCCTCAGCTTCCTCTTCCGTGAGGCTGCGTGCGGGAAACGCGATTCCTTTCCGTCCCTGCAGACGCAGCCCCCCACGTACCTCGTCTCCGGCGTCCTCCGTGGAGCCGTCCGAGCGCGGGCTCCTGCCTGGGCCGTGGCTCCCGAGCCCTGCGCGGGGACCTTGTCCCTGGGCCCGGCCCGCGGTGCCGCTGCCGACCTCTGCAGGCGGGACAGCCCCACAGCCGCGGCCAGGGCTCTGCGCTCCAGGGCAGCGCTGCTTCTGATCCACTGCCGGAGCTGCCGCCTCGGAGACCGCGCTTCCAGCGCCGGCACCGAAGTGACTCCCTGCCCTTCTGCTTTTTCAGATTTCGGATTACTGTTTCCGTGGCCTGCTCTAGGTGGAGGGCAGCACCCTTGGGGTCGGCGCTGCTCCTTGCCTGGGGGTTTGCCGTGCTCTCAGGGCTTGCCCAGCTCTGCCGTGGCACTGCCCGCAGCCCTTGGCGCAGGCTGACTCTGCCTGCCCCGGTGGGCCGGGGTCGGGAGCTCAGCCCCGGGGCCCGCTGGCCCCGGCTGCAGCAGGGTGAGCCTGGCCCAGGGTCCGCCGGCCCGGCCCGGCCCGGCCTGGCCTGCAGCCGCACACCACCGCTGAAACTGCTTGGTCAGGCAGCGAGGCGGAACGCGCGGTGTTCACGGCACGGAACGCGTGATTTAACATGGGAACTTAAGCTAAGTTTGGGAAATCGGACGTAGTTTTGAGTAACGATAATTTTAAGCCTGAAGTTGAGCTTGTTGAACCAAGCCCAGCAGGCACGAGGAGCAGCAGTCAATGAAAGCAGCCACTGCAATGCAGTGAGAGGCTCACTGGGCAGTGGAAGGTGCGTTCGGGATCACTGGGGAGGATTAAAGATGCCATGTGGCTCCATGACACGCCCAGAGCGACAGGGTGGCTCTGTGGATGTGCTGTTTTCTGGTCTGTACACGTCCCACAGTGACTCAGGGTCATGAGTGGTTGGGAGGCAGAACATCCTTCTGAAGTGCTCTGTGGGATTTTGCCATTTGTTCTATTTCCTTCTGCTGAAATCAGAAGTGCTTGGCCTTGTGCTTCTTGACTGCTGTTTGTAATTCAGTGAGTGGGTCTGGCTCTATTGAAGGGAGGGTAAGGGATGAGAAATTGGAAAAAGCCTGTCCTTGAATCTCTTTGCATCCTGATGTTCATGCAGGTTTGTATTTGGGCAGGTTCAGGTGCTGCCTGAGGAGGTCATTGCTGGTCTATGTTAGTGAGGTCTCAACTGAAGAGCCACCAGAACTGCACACCCAGCTCGGCTCAAATGCCTGTGGATGCCCAGAGATCTCACGGGCTGTGATGAGAACCAACAAAACCCACAAGAACACCTGCCATGGTGTGTTGGAACATGCCCTCACTATTATGTTGCTGATAATTTTGCATTTTCGCCCATTTTCGTTAGGCTGGATTGCACCAGTATCACGGGCAATTCAAGATTTCATATAATGCATTCATCAACACAATATTGTTCAGTTGGTGGCAGTTTTAGATCACTTTGGGAAATGATCTAAGTATGAACAAATAACTAGGATAGGCAAAGGCAAATTCCTGGAAGGGGTGTTCAGCCAGGGCCAGTCTGAGGGTACCACTGGCTTGAGAAAGAAAACCAGAACTTGCCATTTCTGAGGCAGTCATGAGGAATAAATTATGTAGTAAAATGTCACTGTTCCTTGACAAGACATTTCACTGCAGCAAATTATCTAGGAGCACTTCAGGAGTGAGTGCATAGGAGAAGAGATCTCAGCATGACCTGGATAAAGAGCAAAGCTGGTATTGAAAACTCTGTCAGTATGAGAAATTCCAGGCAATGGAGCAGTTGAAGCATAGCTAAAAGGTTTTTATCTTTAAAGAGCAGAAGTGATTGGTTCTTACTCTCTTCCACAGAAGAGGAACTGTCAGTGAACAACTACCATTGCTATCCGTGCATGGAAGGAGGTGTGTGATCAGTGCCAGGAGTTTTGGGGCACAGCCCATTGAAACCTCACTGCTTGGGGCTGGCAAACATTGGTAAAGTGTTTTACAAAGTCCTCTGTGCGTGCTGTGGTCTCACATCTAACCAAAGGCCTAGAGAAGATTTGTCCCTTTGAAAGGTTTATGCCAGCAAATGAAGTGCACAACCTGCCATGGTAGGGTAGCAAGGGAGCTGTTATTATAAACATCAGAGAGGTGGGAAGATGTTTTGTAAACCTCACCTGAAGAACAGGTTTAGCAAATGAGATCTTATCCCCAGTGAGGAACTGACTGGCCACACCAGTGCCACTGGGAACATCTTGCAGTGTGGCAACTCCAGCAGATACCTGGTGTCAGAGAAATGCATTCAAGCACCATCTCTGCCTTGTTATGAGTGGGATGTTGGCATCTGTGCTGATAAGGATGTTGCTATTGAGACAGAGAAGTCCTTTTAATTTGCTTTGCTGCATTTGCCAGTTGTGTCCTGGCACTCAGGAACAATGTGTGTGACCTGCACATGTGAAGCATCATCTTTTTATTTGTGGTCTTTGGTATTTGCTAAAGCAACTTTAAAAATGTTTAAAAATCATTAAATAGGCTCACTTGTGTGAGGATTACTTGTCAGTTCAAAAACGTGTTTTTTAATTAAATCCAAGAATGCGTTTCCTTGGCTTTGTGTGGATTTTACCCTGCTAGGCAGGTGGGCATCCACAGTCAGAAATCAGATTGGAATTTCAGGGCACAAAGCCTGATTCACAATCTATGTGCCCTTGTACTTTCATCATATTGAGATGATGTCTGGGGATAAGTTGTAGTGTTGGGTGCAGATGATGCAAAGAGCTTATTGGTGAGCAAGTTAACATTAACAAAGGAATTGGTGTCAGACTTCACTGCTTTTTATGTTCATTCAGTTTATTTGGCTGTTGTCTGTTTGTATCCTTGGAGCTTTTTCAGTTCCTTGTGGAAAAGAGCAAAATATACAATCATCATTTAGTTTATTTCTTCAGAAGTGTCCACATTAAACAGTGAGTTAATTCAGTAGAGGTGCATGACATATAGTTTTATATAAATGTATAAACACCAACACAGAATACAGACTATATACCACATAAGCAGCATACACAGTGCAAAAAAATTGTGTTCCATCAATACTCTGACAATCTGTATCTTTTGGATACACCAGTTTTATTCAGGAGTGTGCTTTAGGGGCATAGGGAAAAAATAATGCTAAAGAAGTAGAAACACAAAGATACCCCAGAATCTTCCTGATGATACCTACACTGATTTTTTCAGGGTGCCACCTCCTCACTGCCGGTCCATGAAGCACAAGAGCACTGTGAAAGTTGTACAGGCTCTGTCTGCCCTCCTGTTGCCCCTGCTGGTGGCTCACAGCCTGTGGGGTCTTGGTGGGCAGCTGGGTCGGGGCCTTCTGCTGTTTGTCCACTGCCTGAAGGATTTCTTGTGACTCTACTAGCCCAGCCTGATGAGACCTGGCCCTCCCTCGCCCTTTGGGACGCCTGCTGGAAATGACCCAGGCACCCCTTGGCCACAATGGACCACGTTGTGTGCAGCCTCTCTTTGTGCTTGGTGGACACTGCATCAAAGGGAGACACCTTGATTTATTTTTGCCCTCCAGGTAATATTTGAATAGTTAAGAAGAGCAGCAAAATCCTTTCTGCTTCACTGCTGACCTTACTGGATGGCTCCCACCCAAGGGCTTGCATAAATGCCCCTGTCCCAGCCTGGGTGAGCTGATAACATGGATTTCACTGGTGCATATGGAGTGACAGATTGCCTCTCCTGGAGTGCATTTCCATCTGTGGCAAAATTACAAAATAATTTGCTGAATTTTTTTCAGCTCTTTGATCAAGGTTACTTAATCTGTGCAATAACTCCCCACAAAATTTCAGCACAGTAATTCTGGCTTGTTACTCACACCAATGTTAGCTATGGAGTATCATACAGCATTCTTTACAGGTATATACGAGTATCCTTAGCAACACTTTTTTATCCTTGGGGAAAGTTGGCTTTTTTTCTCCATGAAGAAGTACTGGATGTTGTTTCTTCCTTATGGTTTTAATTATAACCCATAAAAAAGCTTCACAGTTGGAAAGGCCATTAATAGATCCTTTCAAATTTTATTTGACCCATAGTGACAATATGCACTGGATTTTTGAAATAAAATCATGTTTAGAAAAAGCATATGAGCAAGGGCCTTAAAAGCTACAGCAGAGGCAGTGCCATGAGATGGGGTGCTCAAGGACTGAAGCTGAGTTAAGGGCTTTTATATTCCAGTCTGTCATAGAAGCTCCAAACCCTGTATCACTGCTCTTAACACGAGATGTGGCTCAGGTGTTTTACTCAAGCTGCCACATCAAGCAACAGCCCTCTGAAATGAAACATCCCACTGAACCAGGAGATTAGAGAATGGATTAGTAACCTTTTCATAAATATGTATAAATGCCCAGTTTCCCTTAAGCTAATATAGATCCGCTGAAGATGTGGATAATAAATGTTGACTAACCAGGTATTTCCTGGCCAGCTGATGAGCTCTGCTGGGGCTGTTCAAGAGCCAGTGTCCAAAGGCAGTCGGTGAGTTCTGCTGTTCAGGCTTTGTATCAGGGTTGATCTGAGAAGCAAGAAGCTGAGATATTCCTGAAAACACACTTCTAGCTCTAGATGTGGATATCCCAGGGCACTGTAAATGTAACAGGCTCTATCCATACGTGGTACAAATGCACCATCCACCTCAGCTTGGCTATACCAGCAGCAAGAGTTTTAGCTTTGTAAAGTGGTAACTGCAATGAGGCAGCTCTAACCTCTGGACAAGGGGATAAGAAACACTGACAAGTAGTTTTGCATTAGGACCTACATGCCTTGTAACCCCTGGTGCCCACAGGTACCAGCAGGGGTCAACAAGACAGCTTGGAACTGTGGGACACGACCACATCACCCCCTCTACATCACAGGGCATTTCTGGTGAGTCCCTATGGCAGCACACGTGCAGCTGCTCGGCAAGGGGATGAAGCTCAGTTGTGCAGGGGCAAGAAGCAGTTTGTCTGTCTGCTGCATCCACAGGGATCTGCTGCCTGGTCACTGCATACTTCCATGGACACCTGTGCTGGGAACACCCAGCCTTTGCTTTCTGCACAGAGCATTTGTCTTCCACCAGGGGTGTTGATGGAACAGCCCAATGCATTTTCTGCTTGAGCATGGAACTGCCTAAAAAGCCACTTTCAAACAGGGCTGAAATGCTGTTTAAAGGTGCATGTGAAGTACAGCTGCACCTGCCTGTGCTGCAGTTGTAAGAGCACACAGAGGCTGGTTTTTCTGATAGTACAGGTGTGCTTCTGAGACACAGCCTCAGCCATGCTTGACTGGCACACTGGTAGAAAGCCAGTGACCCTTGGGAAAGCCATTATAGTCACCTGGGCTGTTCTCAGTAATACACAGGTTATCCCTTTTAGTTACCAGGTTTTTAGTAGGCTCTCCAGAGCTGCAGCTGCCCTCTTGTGCCCTGTGCCTGGCAAGCCTGCCTCCAGGAAGAAGCAGGGATCCCCCAAGCTGTTCCTACACAGACCTCCCCGTTTTAAATATTCACTGTGTTGCTAGAGTTAACCAAGAGTTAGCTGGTGGTTAGAGTGCACCCACAGTCTGGGGGAAAAGTAACACCATTCTCTCTGCATCCACTTGTGTGAGTACTTTGGTGAATACTGCCCTTTTTCCACAGTGCTTCCCTCTGGTCTGGGAAAACCTTTTCTGTGCCTTCTACTGGAGCAAGTGTTAATAACCGCAGGGAGCCCTGATGGCGTGGCTGGGAATGTCCACCATGTACAAAGATTTCAGTGGGGTGTTGGCGTGGGCCTTGGCAGGATCCCGCTGGGTTTTGGCAGAAGCTATGCTGCTTTCTCATCCCCCATCACCGTCGATGTTCTTCTCAGGTTTTCCTTGACTTTAATGAATTCTGGTGCACGGTCTTCCTGCTTCTCCTGCTCTTTTTCCAGCTGTAAGAAAGAATTCATTGTGCATGTGAAAGGACAAAAGGGCATCAGCTACATTAAAACAGAAGGCTTCATTATTGCTGGGTCCAGTTATTATTGCCCAAAACTGAATGAGTGTGTAGTGCATGTGTTGTGGCTCTCTTCTTATAAGCCATCACACCAGACCTATGTTTACCTTAGTCTCCTGTCCTGCTAAAGTATTCATTTCTTTCTTTCCTGCAGGGAGGAACATTTCCATTAGAAAAGGAGAGTAGGGCTTCACTTCAGATCTAGCATGGGAGCATGGGAGAGGGAGGAAAAGGTTTGAATCCTTCCCAGCAGAGGAGGGCTGTGAGCCTGGAAAGCTCTCGGCATCAGGTATTGTCTAAGGTGAGGTAAGTCATTGTACTGCCTTACTTTTTATATGTGAAGTCTCTATGGATCTTCCCTAAACCATATTGTTTCATATTCCCTGTTCTCTGAGAGTGCCAGGCTTTGATTTTCAAGTGATCTCAGCTTGATGGACATTGTTGTGTTGTTAATTAAAGAAACTGGTTTCATCCATTTGCAGTGCAGATACTGGCAAGTAGGAGAGGCAATGAATTTATTCTCGGTGCTAATGAGCCTGCTCACTGCTTGCACTGGTTTGGGTAAGAGGGCAGGCACAGAGCACCCAGGGCATGGCTGTGCTGCTGTCAAGTGCACAGTGAATATTGCTTTCCCAGGCAGAATTTTGACCAGGGTACATGGAAATGTTCCCCAAAGCAGTTTGGGTACAATTGCAGCAATGTTTCTTCCATCACATCTGCAGCCTCACAGCCTGCACTGCAGGGTCTTGAGCCCTCCTGTGGTGGGTGCTGCAACAGCCCCCAAGCAGTTTAGGGTGCTTTGAAAAGGAAAAAAATCCCAAGGACACTGTGTGGAACCCAGAGGAGACCCAAGGTGAGTGGTGTGTAATGGGGGTCCTGGGTGAAGTGGTATAGACGTGGTGGATGCCACTCTGAGGATGAGAGTGCTGCAGCTGTGTGGGGCAGCAGTGGAGGATGCACTTTGGCTCCTGTTTTATGGAGGGGTAGCAGTGCTGTACCTTGTGTTGAGCCTCAGCCCACCCACCCTTTGCCATGGTGGTTAGGATAACCCACAGACAGCTGAAAGCTCAGTTCTACCTGATCCAGCCTCTGGTGCCTCTTTAATAGCTCTTTTTCAAAAGGAGACTGCAATTTCTTTGCTTCTTCCTCTTCCTTCTTCTGTTTGATGAGCAGGTCTCGCCGTCGGTGCTCGAGCACTCGCTGCAGCTCTGGCTTGCTCTCTACGCCCAAACCTCTGTGGATAAAAAGCAGAAAAATGAGGGCCCGAGCATCTACTCCTGGGATGTAACCACTGCCAGCCTGGCAACTCCAAAACTTGTCTTGGTACTAAATGGAAACACAGGAGACAGATCCATGGGAGATCCACGAACCAGCCCTGACCCCACAAACCCGTCCACAAGGTCTGAGGGTATTTGATGGTGCCTTGGGGTTGCTGTGCGCGTATAGCACATTTGGTGCATGAAGTTCTACTCATGCCATTGCACCGGGGCACCACAGCTTTCTGTGTCGGGTGTGGAAACGGGACGTTCCACAGGCTCGTGCTGGTACTGGTTTTAACGGTGGCAGGTGTAGATTCAGCGGCGCTGAGAACGCGTGCAATAATGACGATTTTTTCCCACCAGCAGGGGTAGTCATTGTGCTGCAGTAATTGTCCTGGCAGCTCCTTCCCTCCCCGCGCATCCCATCTGAAGCTTTGAAGCTTTGCTTCGGAGCTGAGGGCCGGCGATCCCTCTGCTGACACGGATAGTTTGCATCAAGAGGCCACAACGAGCTGTCCTTTTCTCCTGGAAGCCGGAGGGTTTGCTGATGGCACAGGTGCCTGACTCCCCTTTGGCCACCTGATGCATCTCAGGTGAAACCCTGTTCTGTGAGGGGTGGGAATCACAGGAAAAGAGACACAGCAGAGACACACAGGCAAGGCAGAGATGTGTGGTAAGGGGATGGAAGGCGTACCCTGAACAAATTTCAGAAACCTCACGCTTTGGACATTGCCACAGCTGAAGTTTCGGGCGGTGTTTGGTGTGCTGTGGGTGCAGGTCTGTGCTGAGAGGAGGGAACCTCCCCATGCCAGCACTAAGGGCTTGCCAGGATGCTGTTAATGAAAAGCTCCTCCTCAGCACCAGGAGGTCTCTGTTGACCAAAGGCTGCTTGGTTTTGGCCAAGGTTGTTTGAAAGCAGAGGCATCAAACCCATGGGCTGTGGATTCCTTGGTGGGGTGGCAGATGCTGAGGTGGTACCTCACATCACAAGAAGCTGAACTGGCAGGCAGGAGAGAGGAACCACCCTCTCTAGGTGCAGCAAAGCTCTGCACTGTCGCAGCACAGCTCACACCCAGTGCTTGCATCCTTCCAGTACCACTTTTAATGATACTTCCTATTGTAATTTCTTTTTTTTTTGCTTAATGACAGGACAAAGTTCACAGCAACATCAATGAAAGCAGCCATAGCCTTGGCGCCAGAGCTTTCATGATGGTTTTTGAAGCAGGAACAACTTGGATGCTGCAAAATTGCTTTTCCCAAAGCTTGAGAGAAGGAAAACCTGCCTTGGCTTGCTGGAGACACAGCTTGCAATGTTGCCTGCAGATTTGTTACTATTCTTTGATTTAATCAGCCTGTGTTGTTAGTGCCCAGAGGTGCTGGGTAAGATAAGGATTTTGTTACACAAGCGGCTGATTTCAGTTGCTTCTCCCTGCTGCTTGAGGGGGAAAAAACAACCAAAGCAGAAACAGGAGCAAGTCATAATTCCTTCTCTCTCCCCTTCTCCCCCCTCTCTCTCTCTCTCCATATTAATATTTAGCAGGAAGCAAAACTGGTGTATTTGAGAGTAACAAGAAACCAGCAAGAATGGATTGCTTTTTGCAGCAGGGTCTGTTTCACATATTTGCTGAAAAATACTTGGGAGGTCAGAGCCAAAACAGGTTTAAACTGATGCTTGAGAGGGGCCACACGACTAGGTGGTGCAGGATGTCTGTGGTGGAGCTGCTTCCTGTCAGCACCTGGTGGCACGCGTGGATGTGACATGGTGGCAGGCACAGAACTGGAACACAGAGATGATGTACTTCGTATTTGCCAGCATGCAGCTCTGGTGCTGCAGGGTCTGCACCTCCTTCACTGCCATTCCTCTCTGCCGCTTCCACTGCAGAGGTTTCTTGTTCCTTTGTTCCATCATGGTTAGACTGGAATAATGTTCTGTGAGATCCAAGGCAGCACTGGTGGGTGACCCTTTAAACTGAGCAGTATCACTAGGGAAGAGATGGTCACTCTCAAGCCAGAGACTTTTAAAAATATCTGGCTGGTATAGTGGCATCTACCTTAATGCCCGAGAAAAGTCCCTGTAATTCTTCTGATTCTGGGAAAATCAAATCAAACCCAAGCCCAGCCAGTGCCAGCATTGATTAATGCGCCCTGCTGGCAGGCTTGATTGTTCACTGAATTAATATCTGTGTCTGGCTCTTGTGATGACTGCAGTCCTTTAGAACAGAGGCTGTGCTCCTTTTAATTAGGCAGCGAAAGAGCTATTGTGTCAAGGTATTTCAGGGTGTTCAGAAAATGTCAATATAAAGCCAGCAGATTTCTTGCTGTGCTTAAAAGCTTCTCAGCCTCTGAGAATGTGATTTTATTGCACTGATGTTCAGACAGCTGCTACAATGGAATGATGTAGTTGCAGGTTCTTGATCACTGGCATGGTTTTTCCTTATGTTGTACTGTACCCCCAAAGAGTTAAATGGGGGTGGTGGGGTAGGAAGTCAGGAATATGAGTTGTAGCTTGTCTTTACTCATTTGCTATTTAGGGAGCTGGTGAGTAGCCTTGTACAGATGATCTCACCCTACTGCTACCTCAGCTTTCAATGGCTGCATCCAACCTGCACCTCTTCCTGCCTCTGGACTGACCTTCAAGTGCACAGGAAGGCTGTACATTGCTGGGGACGTGGCAGATCAGTGATGGAGACAGTAAAACCAGAAAACCTGCAGGGGACACCAAAAATGGGCTGTAGGCATGCCTTGCATCTTCCAGTGCTTGTGACGCTAAAAAGTGCCAGCCAGTCCTTCAGGATGGCAGAGCAGGGGTTTTTTGTTCTGCTTAATTTTTTTAAAAGAAATGGTCACATTAGAGAAAAGAGGAAAGGATGCAGCAAAAGAAGACAGGATACCATGTTTGTTTGCAAGTGAGGGGATTTATCATGCCATTCCAGCTTGCAGTCACTGTCACCTGTGCCTCAGCTCCCGAGCTCTGACAGCTCAGCACCTCTTGGATGGCTCCAGTGGCAGGCTGCACCCTCCTCTTACCTTTTGTGGTTCATCAGCAGCTCCCTGTGCAGCTCTTGATGACTCTTTGAGGCTTTCACAGGATTTAGGAGCTTTTTAGGTTTGATGAGGTCTGGGTTTCCATCTATGTAGTCTGGGTGAGTCAGGATATTCCCACCATCTGGTCTCTCCTGCTGTATTTCTGTATACATTGATGCTGGAAGAAAGAATGAGGGGATTGCATGAGAAGTCTCACCCTGCTCCATGTGAGAACCCTGGGCAAGACAGAGGAGAGGATCTGGTGCTTGTCCTGGCTGCTCAACACCCGCGTCAGTGTTGGAGTGCACGTGCCTGCATGTGCTGGTGTGGGTTTGTTAGAGGTTTTGAAAAATACTCACTTAAATTACTTGCCAGCCACTCGCTTCAGTGGCTGCAGAATTTAGTGCCAAGGATTAATTAATGCAAGATAGGTCTAACTAAAAATGGAAACAGCCATGGATGTAGACTGTGTTGAGCTGCTGCTTTGGGTGTTCTGGATGAGGCTGTTCTGTTCATGTGTCCGATCCCATAGCATAAGGGGATGCTGTGGGATTTAAGGGGCTTCTGAAACACTGGCCTGAGGAAGTCCTGCTGTATCTGAAACCTCTTGTCAAGGAAAGATTTTGCTGATATCCTTCTGGCCTATTCATTAGGACCGAGTCCAGTGCCAAGAAAAGCATCCTTCGCCCGTGCAGTCTGTGATCATGCTGCAGTAATTTGTATGTTCTGGATGTAAGAACAAGAGCCCACTGTTTTGGAATGGATGGCAGCTTGGATTTCAGGCAAACCACAGGGCATGCTCACTGCTGGTGTTTTCCAATTCCTTTACATTTTCTCTTTGCAAAAAACTCCGATACAAAGTGAGTGCAAAGCACAAGTTATAAGACAAACTGCATGTGGTGGGCTGTGTCTTTAAATGAGGAACACAGTAGGTCTGCCTCTAATTATTCACTGTATGGTCTAATCAGGGGCTCAGAAAGAGCAACTTATTCCTGACTATTCACTTGAACAATTTGGAAGTTTACCAGTAAGAACCAAAAAAGTCCCAGGAAAAGGGTGTAGGCAGCTTCATGTCTGTAAGTGTCTCATTATTACAGTATTTTTGAGGCTTGCTGTGAAGTTATATGGGTTGATGTAGCTAAAGAAAAACAGTTGTTCAGTAATGCTGCTTCCTTCTCTTATTTCAATCTCAAGTATAAAAGGAATAAAACCTTTTTAAAAGAGAAATCAATAAAAAAAAGCCAAGAGAAAGCAGGCTAGGTCATTCTTTCACAGTCAGTAAGCACTTAAAAATGTGAAGTGGATTGCAATCAAACAAAATTGTGTAAGGAATAATACTGCTGAAGAAAAGATTCAATATCAAACAGCTTCTCATTGAATGTTAATGTGGCCAGTGCCCTACTGCTTTGGGAATAAAGGAAAACAAATCAGAGCCCATTACAGGAGTGTAATTGGGGTGAATGGTTTGGTATGCATTTAAAGGGTGCTTGGAAGCTAGAACCAGTGATTTTTTGTATAACATTATTTTCCTCTAGGATCACACATCACTGCTGGCTGAAGGAAAGGTGTTGTGGTTTGATATTTGGTGGCAAGTGCCAGGCTGACTCAAACCCTTACGGGGCTGGACTCCCCAGGCTGAAACTGGGAGTTCAGCCTTGCCTTCTAGAGAGATGCAGGGATTGAAGAACAGCCAAGGGTTAAGGCAGTGCAATTTCATGGCTAATTTTTGTTAGATGAAAGCCAGGTTTTGAACAATGAGAAAACATATCAGATTTTCACTGGGGTAAAATTGCTTTGCTTTTTTCTTGTACTTCTTCTTTTTTATTTTTTTTCCTTTCTTCACAGAAGAGAGAGAAAAGACAAGGAAGGAAGGAAGGTACAAAAGCAAAGATTTGTTTTGGCATGAATAAAATGGTTGAACTCCTATTTCAAATGGCAAAGCTATGTCTTCATTTTTCAAACAAACAGGTCTCTCCATGGAGTAACTTCAATGAAATGCCAGGTGTTTTTCATGGAAACACTGTTTTTGGAAGCTGTGTTAATAGACTAAGCTCAATGTCACCGTGTCATCCCTCTGCCCTTTCCCACTGTTCCTGCTTAATCCAGAGCTGCCTGCAGTGGCACAGATGCCCACACTTGCTTGTGTGTCAGTACCAAATCCTGATGCATGTCAGAAGAAGGGCTGGGACATGCCCATCTTGGATTTGTCTATCTTAAATCCACTTGATGTGCTCTGCTATGGGATAATGCAGTGAGTAGTGAGCATGGAAGGATTATGCAGCCAACCAAGCCTGAAGGACCAACCTGAGTGTGTAAATGGCTGAAACTCAAGTGACTTTGGTATTTTTCTCTGGACCAACTAGCTCTTGGGTCCTGTTATTAAACTGTGTTAACTCTTGGGGCACTGGTGCAGCACTGTTTTTATTAAACACTGCTTTCCCCTGCCTTCATGATGTATGGATTTCCTTTTGCAACTCAGGAGTGCAAGTCCCTTCTTTCCTACCCCAAGACCCAGATCCTGGGAGAGTTGGTTGGGCAGGCTTTCCCCACATCCACATAGGTCTAACACCCAGCAATGCACACACCCATGGAATAGTGTCATCCAGTCCTTCAGTCTGGGCTTGTGGTGTTTCCCCAGACACCCAGGATGATCAGGGAAGGGCCCCCTTCTGTTTTATGTGACATTTTGAGGGGCACTGTGGTGAGCCTGGAGGTTTTGGAGGGGCTAATGTGGTTATTTCCAGACTGCAGCAATCTAATGTTGCATGACTGAGGCTTGCAAAGAAACAGCAGTTTACCAACCTATCTACTGAAGGCAGATGGGGAGCTTTGCCCTTAAACTAGTACATTAATTAAGACAAAAAATTGGGACAAAAATTGGGAAGGAATGAGTGGGAGGGACTGAAATGGACTGGAAGCTTTTCTGGCCCAGTTTTGTTGAACCAGCATATCAAAGTCCTCATGAAGAGTGCAATTGCCTCAATCAACTGTGGGGGCCAGGACACAGCAGGTACCTCTGTGCTTGGTTTTCATGGCACTAAATGTGCCTTGGGGTGTGCAGAAACCCACTCTGAGGGTTTGGCTTCCGTGGGTGTCTGTACTGCTGCCCTGGGGACAAAGTCAATGCCTTGACTGGGACTGGAAGGAGCCTTGAAGTCTCTACAAGAAGAGCACTTTAAACCTTCAGAAGCCCTCAGCCTGGAACAATTAAAGGAATGTCTTCATTTGCAATGAGCAGAAAAAGAAAAATGTGTCTGGAGCACAGCTTGGGGTTATGCTGGGGTAAGGATGGGCCATCCCTTCTCCTGCAGGTTGGCAAACAGGACCCAGTACAAAATGTTTGTGGGGAAGTAGATCTATCATCTCTGAGACCTGAGGTAATGCATGTCCATGTAACAGAGACAGAGCACTGTCAGGCTGCTTTTTGTCATTATTTATGGTGCTGGAGGTGTAAATCAAGCCAGGTCTCTGCAGTGGATTTACAGCAGGATGTCTGTTTTTGCATGACTCAGCTGCAGATCAATGAACAAGGCTCTGCTCTGGCATCTCCCTGGCCACCATAATAAATCAGCAAAAGGTGTTGGACATTTTTATTTTGTTCTTTGCAAGGCACAAACAAAAAAAAATACATGTGGATGTTAATACCCTCTGCTGTACTGAGGAAAACAGTGTGACCTTTTAAATAGGTCTGCTTTGCACTGTTCCTTATAAAAAGTAACTCTGCTTGAACACACTCAGGCTTTTGCTTGCTTTTAGGTATTTTCCCTTTCCTCATTTCTAGAAGCTTAAAGCTTTCTAGGTAATGTGTGTTTCCAGCTGTTTTTCTTTTAGTAAAAAGCAAGATGATAGGATGAGGATGCCAGGGCCCCTGGCAGGTACTTGGACATCACACATGGAATTATTTCCTCTCTCAGCCATACTGTGAAATGAGCCTCCAGTCTCTATTAGTTTTCTAAGAGACCACACAGGGAATTTTCAGCGTCTTTGAGGTGGCCCAGAGACCAGACACCCTCCTACTCCAGGGTGTGGGACTGATTGGAGGAGAAAAGTGACTTATCTTTTTGTTTTAATATCTTGTTCTGTTCTGACCTAAAGCAAAGGCCAAACTCCTGCTCAGACCACCTGGAAATACTTACAAATCCCCCAGTTCCTAGGAGAGTTGCAATAAAATCATCACTCTACAATCCTGGGACAAATTGTTTCCACTTCTGATTATGCTCAGCTGCACCTTTTGGGAAACAGGATATCAGGCAGCTTTGGTGCGGCACTAAATGCTTTTGAAAGCATGAATGCTGCAAATATACATTAAATATGCTCTACTAGGAGTGCAAAACAGGGTGTGCTGCTTGGGGTCCTGAGCAGCTTTTGTGCAGCCCCCCCAGAACAAGGAGAAAGGCTTTAGCCTGCTCCTGGGTAGGAGGAGGGAGAGGACAGGCTCATGCCCAAGGACACGAGGGTTTGGCCATGGCTGGAGCTGGGCTATGCTTCCTTTGGCTGCTGCTGCTTTTTGTTTTTCCCTCACAAGGAGGAGATGCCCTTCATGGAGCCTTTATTTAGGATTAAGCAACTTGTGTCCTGGTGGGGGATTGCCATGTGAGCCCCTGTGTGTCAGGACTGTGCACTGCTGCTGGCAGCCTGTGCTACTGTCCTGTCGGGCTGGAAATAATCCCCAGGAATGTTCCAGGGATAAACAGGCCTGGAAAGGGCAGATAACCTGAGGGATGCAGCTCTGTTTATGGCTGCCTACATGGCTACAGCTGTTTTTACAAGGGAAAAGCTGAACAGGTTGGAAATGGAGTTAATCCGTAGCTGTTAGATTTAGAAAGCTGTGGAGTGGGGGTCTGGGGTCCTGCCCAGCACCTCTCAACCTGCACCTGTACAGGAGAATGGGGGGTGCAGCAGGACAGCAGCTGCCTTTTGCAGGTTTTTATGTGAAATGCCTGACTTGTGTTTTTCCAAGGTCTCCTTGACATCCTGCCCCCTGTGACATCTTGTTTTTCTTCTGCACATCCCTCAGCCCTTTCCCATGCCACATGCATCCTTAAACTGCAAAGCTATTAATGCTGCCTTATGCAGCACAGGTCAGTGTTCAACTTCAGCTGAAATCTAGAAAGCAAATGTAGTTCACAGTATTTTATTTCTGCTGTCTGTGTCCTTTGAGGACTGGAGTATCTCAGAAGAGTTTTGTCCATAGGGCCAGATGATGACCAAACTGCTTTTGTTAAAAATATTGTATTGGCATCCATTTCTGGCAGAAAATGGGCCTGTGTGGAATGCCACCCATGTAAAAACAGTCAGAGGCCATTATTTTGGGAATGGGATCTGTACTCGGACGACACTGCTGTCTGTAACCTTGTGAGACTCTGTTACTTGGTAGAAGGGAAAAGACTGGGGTAAAAACCTCAGGATGTCCAGGGTCAGAGCCCTGGATCTGGGTTTGTAAAACCACTGATCCAATAGACCAGTTCCTGAGTAAAAATGATCACTTAAAATTGTGGTTACAGGGAAGAATCTCTGGTTTTCTGGATGCCCTGGATTTATTCATGGATGTGTCTTTTTTAAAGAACCAAGAGATTAATGAAGGGCTGCTGACAGCAGCTGGTCATACACGTCCTGCAAGTCAGGTGGCTGCAAAACCAACACATCAGTGTGGGCCAGCAGAGCGAGTTTAAAGCTATTTACACAAGTAACCTGAGCCTGGGGTGGTAATGTGGGTTTCTGATACTTTTAACTGCAATAGTGGGGGGAAACCATCCCTTTTCTGGGCCTCAGACCCCAACAACATCCAGTCCCTGTGGAGCCATTTCCACAGGGTGAGAGTATTGTCCCTCAGCCCTCTTGGGAAGGCTGAGAGGAGCAGGGCCTGTCCTCAGTCCCCAAAGGAGCTTGCATGTGCAGGTGGAGGTTTCTGGGATCTTTAAACTGGCTTCTGTTACTTTTAAGCACTTTCATGCTTCTCTCTGTTAACCAGAACTTAACTTTTTTTCATTTTAGAGTATGAACTGTCTGTCAATGCATTTCCAGTGTGTGAAGTGCAGCTGGAGTTTGGCTCTACAGCTTTTCTTGTGAGAGAGTAATGGCAGAAGACATGATGCTGTATGTTAAGTCCTACAAAGAATGAAGCTGAGAGTTTGTAATTGGCTCAGGATTCTTCAATTGATGGCATTTGCTAATTTGCATGATTTTTCTAGTGTTAATTAACTGTATTTTAGAATACAGAATAGCTGGGGTCGGCAAAATGGGAAAGAATTCCATGTCAGGCTCTGAAAGCCCCAAAGCTTTGTCTGATGACAGCAGCTCCCAGGTGTGCAGCTGCATTGCAGAGGATCATCTGCCTGGAGGACAGGAGGTTTGACCTCAAAATCGGGCTCTTGCTTTAGGAAGCCCCTTTCTGTATGGTCAGTGGGTTCAGGGCAGAGGGAGGAGGCACCCACATGTGGGTACTGCTTCATGGGGAGGCTCACAGTGCCTGGATGCCCTTTGGTGGGTAAGTCCCCACAGCTGAGCTCACAAAATATGCCTCATCACCCCAGTAATCCGTGTACTGCTGTTACAACAACCTGGAACAAAATACTTGTAATTCACAGTAGCCTAATGACTGCCGTGACTTACTGCCCTGGTGATGGGTGATGATGACATTAATAATGATGACGATGATAATAATAATAATAATGATAATAATAATGTGAGCCCAAAGATTGGCAGATGCTAAACATTACCCTCCCTGGGTGAGATGACACCAGCTCCCATCCTCACTGTGATTTCCTCTCTGTGGCTCCAGCTGTGCCAGCAGCTTGGGAGCACCTCAAACTGATGGGCCTGGCACACTCCCCTGAGCTTGTCACCAGGCGACTGTATCTCTGATAACTGATATGTGTGCTCTGGGAAGGACTCAGAGAACCTTTGTCTGCTTTTAATCTATAGTTTTAAATAATTAAGCAGGGCTAATTCTGGTATTTATAATGCAATAGGGTGAGTGTAACTCGATGTGGCTGCTGTGGGAAGCAGTTCCCAGCTATCAAGTGGCTGCCTCAGGGCAGCAGGCACTCACACCCCAGGTCCCCTTGCCTTCACTCAGCCCTGACAGTCAGAAATAAACCCCATGGGGTCACAAGGTCAGAAAAGCAGAGAAAACCCTAATGGAAATGTAAAACAGGGCCGGGGGACACATCTCTGCAGCTCCCAGCACTGCTGCCTCTGTTCCTCCCTCTGCGTGTGCTGAGCACATGCTGGGGATGGGGCTGCTCACCTGCACAGCCAGTGCTCCCCCCCAGTACAGCCAGTGTTCTCTCACTGGTACAGCCGGTGTCCCCAGTTTGTCCCAGTCCTGCCTTACCCTTGCCGAGCCCCGTGCCAGCAGCGCAGCCCCCAGGGCTGGGTCCCCCTTTGCACCAGCACAGAGCAGGTGCTGGGCTCAGCCCGGGCTGCCATCGCCCCGAAGGCAAAGCACCCTGGATGTCACCATGGCAACCCGCTGAACTTTGCAATCATGGAATGAGTTTAGAAGAGGGAAATCCCACCAGGTCGGCTTCCTGAGCTGTCTGGGGTGTAGAAGTTACCAGCTGGAAATGCTTGTTACCGTCAGGCAGCAGTAAGTGCCTCCCTCCTGGCAGGCAGGACTGGCTGTGCTGGTTAATAATTTCATTTAATTACTTTGGACTGTGACAAGCAAAGATAGCAAGGCTGGGATCTTAGTCTGCTAGCAATCACCAAGATGTCCCATGCCTTTTACAAACAGCATGTGGAGCACTGGCTTAGTTTTGTTAGACAGTAGCAGATGCTTAGCAGTCCTTGACAATCATAAACTTAGTTTTAATATCTCACCAAATATTTGCTCTGCACATTTGCCTGCCAGTGACAGAGATGCACATCAATCAGTAATGAATGCTTAAACTTAGTTCAAAGGTATTTTTTTAAATACAGAAAATATCCTCCCATGTTGACTTGTAGGGATTGCATTAGCCTCCTATCCAGTCCAATTCCAAGAAGAAGGTTTGAATCACAGGATGTATATTCTAAGGTAATTTCTTGTGAGATATGGAAAGGCAGAAGCATAAGGGCAGCTTATTAACCAACTACTGAAGTATTAAAGTAACATAGTATCTCAAAGAGAATTAAACGCGGGTCCCAAGTCACCTGTGTGTACAGTGCAGAGCAGTCCCACGGGATGCACGCAGCAGGGAGCACGGGAGCAGCGGGGATACCCCGGGACAGGCGGCAGGGCATTCCCCGGGCAGGCCGGGCATTCCCCGGGACAGGCCGGGCTTACCTGGGACAGGCCGGGCTTACCTGGGACAGGCCGGGCTTACCTGATTTGCGGAGCGGGGCCGAGGGGAGCCCGGGCGGCCGGCGCTGCCCCGCGCCCCAGGACATGCGGCTGAGCCTGGGGCCGCACTCGCGCCGCTGTGACTTTTGGCCGGCCCAAGGAAGCTGCCCGGCTCCTGGCAGGTCTCTGCGGTGGCAGCAGGCACGGAAGGTGAATCGGAGGCGGTGCTGCACCTCCCTGCTGCTCCTGCCGCCCCAGCAGGACCTCACCGGGCGCTGGAGCTGCGCTGGCTGCTGCGGTGGCCTTGCTCGCTCTTCAGTGCTGGTTCCTCTGCCGCCCTGAAAACTTCTTCCCTTTGCTCTTTGTCGCCTGCTGATGTTTTCCCAGGGCAGATGAACAAGCTAATCGCTTTTTCTCCCCAGAGCAAACAGCTCTATGCGTGCCCGGGCACCCTGCCTGCCGCCGGCACAGCCACTGCTGCTGCTGCGGAGGTCGTGTCCCTGCTCCACGGAGGACGATTTCTCCTCGACGTGCCTTAACCACGCTCCTGGAGAAATCAGATCGCCCCAGAGGAAGCCGCACGCCCACTCTCTTTAGCAACCACTGCAACAGCCAAGCCGGCACCAGGGCAACCGCTCGAGCTATCGTGAATATTCCCTGGCGTGTTGCAACACCCAGTCATCAACCCTGGGCTGCCCGGCCCATGGAGACAGGGCTGCGAGGCGGACATGCAGCCCCTACACGGGGCCACGGGTGTCCTGGTGGCATCAGGGCTTTGATGCCACAGCATCGCTGCCCCAGGCCTTCTGCTGCTGGGATGCAGCCCCTGCCTGAACTGGGTTTCTTGTCCCCATCATCGCTTTGCCTCGAATGTGCTATGTTGGCTGTCCCTGAATTGCCACAGCCTGGGAAATCAAAGGTTGCAAAGGTGAGGTAGAAGAAGGGGTTAAACCACTCCAGCAACTCCTTTTGGCTCTTCAGTGGGCTCTATGGTCCAGTTCTGCCCAGGCTGCCCCGTGCCAGCGTGCAGGTGCTCAGTGTCCCAGTGCCAGGAGGGGCAGGGATGAAGCAAAGCCGTTTCCACACAGCTGAACAGGGTAGGGGAAGCTGGAGGGCAGCACTGGGGTGCCCAGTCACCTTCACACTCTGCAGCACTCAAGGGTGCATGGTCCAGGCCATATCCTGGCCTGGCACTCCTGACCCTGTGAAGGACTGAAGAAAGCCAGGTTCTCATAGACATAGGGGTGCTGTTTTACCTACCTTCACTTTTCCACAGTTCACAGCTCTCCACATTCCAACATTCTCCCCAGTCCCAGCCATGTTTCCCAGCCAAGGGCTCCGCAGTGGCAGGTGTGAGCACAAGCCCCAGACCCTCCCAGTTTTGCCTCCAAAGCTCTTTGAGGGTCAGTATGGGCTGTTGCCACTCACCTGAACTGCCACTCCCTGGCTTCTTGCTTCCACTGGGACTCTTGGACTGAAGGGAATATTCTTTCTGGAAGAAAAGACAAGAGAGAAATGAGAATAGACAGTATAGGTATTGCTCTATCACAGGAGATGAAACATAAGAGAAGTTGCCGGTCCTTTGCTACTAGAGACTAAAAAAATTATTATTATTTTTAACCTCCTGACCAGGAGCTGTTCAGTTTAATGGACCTGGGGCCTCATATGCAGGAGAGGAGACGCAGGCTGGCCCTTATTCCAGTGTGTGTCCATGTACTTGTGAGCACTGTCAGCCCGACCCATCCAGCTGTGGATTACTCACAGGCAGGGTTTGGAAGACCCTGCACAGCTTTTTCACCTAAACCAAGGCTGTGGCAAAGGAGATGCCTTTAAGTGAAGAGGTTGTGTAGTTCTTCTGCTCAAGCTGTGACCTCACACCCATATGTGCTCCCCAAGATTTTTGTGGCCCAGAGGACTCCCCTCACATCACACATCGTCCCATGGCTGCTCATTGCACACTCTAAAAATACCATTTGGCTTAATTTGAATGGAAAAGGAAATGGATACACATCTGTGCTATTCCCCTTGGGCCACCATTGAGAAAGTTTCAGGTCTGTGAGTTCACTGGAGATGTGTCAAAGGGGGAAAAGAGCATTGGTCTAAACCTTTTTTGAGCTCCCAGGGAAGTGTGGTTATGGCTGGTGCATGTGGGAATGGAAAAGGGCAGTGATCCATCAACTCTTGCTTTTGACTGAGTAAAATCAGAAAAAGGCCAGCTAAATTTTCCGGTTATTTTTCTGGTTATTTCTGGTTAAATTTTCTGATGCACCCTGGTACCTGACCAGCTGTACATCTGGGCTCCTCTCCTGCAGAGAGGAGGAGGAAGTGGGTTTGTGGGGTGCTGTCCTGAACCAAGGGACTTTTTCCATGGCGAAGCTGCAGAACAGTTCTCTTTGCTTTCTAAAGTAGTAAGCAATCTCCCCCTGTGCTCCCATGTCTGAGGTTAACAAAAAGCCATTGTGTCGCCCCTGTAGCTCCCTGAAGGTTCCTTTGTGAGGGTGGTTGATTGCTGGGTGAAATTTATCTGGAGTGGCTCCTGCAGACAAGGAGTTGCATCATTCATCAGCTGCCCTGTGTGTTTTAGGAAGTGGCTTTGTGTCCTGGGAGAAGGTGACATGGGGTGACATTCCAGCATCACCCATTGCTTCTCCTGTGCAGGCAGGGCCCCGTGTTGCTGGGAATGCTGCAGGGGTTTGCAGGGGGGTCTGTGGAGGTGTTGCCCCGGAGGAGTGAGCCCAGGGCAGCCCCGAGTCAGCAGCTGGCAGAGGACCCAGGCAGTTCTGGCATGCTTTGGGATAGCTGTGGAACAGCTCTGGTGCAGCTCCCTGACATGTGACACAGAGGCCTCATCCCTTGGGACTTGGGCTCTGCTGTGATGGGGGAATGATATGGTTTTCTCATTCTGTGTGCATGTAAAGAGAAAATAATGCTGTACTGAATGTGCGCCTGGAGTGTTCCTGGTGGGTGGCTAATAATGAGTACTGGGAACAGGAAAATGGTTCTGGAGGAGCCCACAGTCAGGTTCTTGTTACCAGGGTTGTTCATTAGATGGACTTCTAGCTGCTGAGTTACTGTGTTAGTGATGTTGGCTGCTGGCTATCATCTCTTTAGCAAATTGCTGTGGCATCAGAAGCCTTCTTGTATGGACATGTCACCTGTGTATTAAAAACCCCAGATGTGTCAAGTGAGTTCCCAACACCAGCCCTGGCCCTCCCTGGATGTGGAAGGCTGCCTGCTGAGGCGGCTGCAGTGACAGTGAGGAACGCTGTGTACCCACTGAGGAGCTTGGGTGCAGCTGTGAGTGACAGAGCAGGCAGCTCTGCCAGGATCTTTATTAAATTTCCACTCTCAGCAAGGGGTTGGGACAGCAGCATCACTGCCAGTCATGTCAGGCTCCCAATCTGCAGATGAGACTTTGCTCTGCTGAAGTCACCTGGGGCTGGACTTGCAGGCGGACGGCGTTTCACTTCCTGCTGCAGGGAGGTCCTGGAGGCTGGTTAAACATTTGCTCTGCTGAGTTAATGCTTGATGTGGGCTGAAGTGCTTCTTGTGGTGGTAGGGACTGGCTGTGCAGCCCAGCCTTCCCTCCCACCCTGTGACACCAGCTCCCAGCACAAACTCTGTGCAATCCCAGTACAGCCTCAGAAGTCATGCTGGTTGTGCTGTGGTGCTGACCTTGGTGGTGGCAAAGCCAAAGGCAGGGGATGTGTAGGCTGGTCAGACCATGCTGGGGCCCTGGCACCATGTCATGTCTTGGCACAGGGTGGTTGGTAACACATTCCTGCTAATCTCTACTTGAGCCATTAGTGTGTTTGCAGAGCAGGACAGCTTCTCCTTGCACCTCGCCAGCTCACCAGGGCAGTTAATGATTGCCCAGGTGATGGAGATTTTTGCCTGCTCCTTGTGGGACAATGCAGGTTCTGGAATTCTGTCCCCAGCCAGCTGAGGGACAGGTATTATAGGAGTCAGAGGGTGTAATTTGTCACAGTGAGGGCCCAGAAGGGGAGTTTGTGTTACAGTAAATGGGCAGAAAATGCCTGCTATTTCCCAAACCCTTCTATTTCCATATAAAAACCTCTTCTGTGTGCAGTGTGACTGCATCTTGCCAGGAGTAAGAAGTCATAATAAAATCTAGTATCAGATAGTAACACTGGCCCTCTGCAGCTGCACAGGACAGTTCTGGAGACACTGCTGATGGGAGCAGCTGCCACTTCCAGCCTGCAGGCAAGCTCCTCCTGCCTGGGATCCCCATCCTGCTTTGACCATGTCAGTGAGGACACCCACTGCTTCAGCTGGAATTAGCCTGGTGATTAAGTGGGTTAAATCCCACAAAGCAACACAAGATATAAATAGCAAGTAGTTCCATTCTTTACCTGCACTGCTCTATGTCACTCCCAACACCCTGGGCATCACTGTGTTCTGGCAGGACTGTTCCCGGCCTTGGCTCGGATGCAAGGCAGAGAGCTCCTGCAGCAAACATCTGGAGGCAGTATCACAGGCATGGGCTGCTTTGAACCACCAGCTCCAACCACTGCCTCCTCCCTGGCTGCCCACCATGAGAGTGCAATGCTCCTACTGCAGCTTAAAGCCAGCCACCTTGTATGAACCATTAATCAGTGTCCTCTGCCCCATTTGTGTAGGTGCTGTAATGTTTACTTGTAGCATAACTGTCAGTGATTTTGGACTCTGTGCTCTGAGGAGAGCAAAGAGCCATTGGCATGGTCAAAGTGTGAGCCATGAAAAGGGTGATGAGAATGGCTTCAGGTGGGTTCAGATCAATACAGGTGCCATTAAGGTGCAGTATCAGAGCATCTCTATTGCACTGTTGCCAAAGTCTGAGCTAATGAATTAGGTAAGAAATTGCTGCAATCAGATTGGGGTGATAAAGAGGTATAAAAGTGGGTTAAATGCCACTCAGGCTCATGTGACTCTCCCACGGGTCTGGTTTGGGAGGGAGACACCATTAGTAGGGTTTAGACGTTGCTCAACCTCTTTAGGAGTAGATGGACTCAGAGAAAGGTACTTTGTCCCTAAGGTGGTGTAGCAGCTCCTGACATCGGTGTTCAATGAATGACCATATCCATCGACTAAAATAGTCTTCTAGCTGAACTCAGAGACTTTGAAAGGAGCTGTCATGACCTGGAACAAGGTTCATTGATGGCTGGGATATCGAAGCCGGCATTTCTGTGTGTGATGAAACCACAAAACGTGATTTAGAGGTTAACGAAAAACTACCATTACCAGAGGTTATGTTCTCTACCATTACTTGTGATTAGCCCCAAATAGCTTTTGCTGTTCTTAGTGCTCTGTATGAAAACATCTCATATATGCCCCTGGACTCTGAAATGCCATCTGAGCTGTTGCCCAAATCCCCTGTGTTATTCCTGAATTTTGGTCTATCTGTGCTCATTTGCAGCAGCTGGGACTGATCCAGAGGCACCAGTGAAATCATCCACTGGAAAGAACTTCGGAGGATTAGTAAGACTTTTTCCCATCTGTGATGTCAAAGCACAAAAATCTGTCAGCTCGATTGTTTTGCTGCAAAGTCCTGCCATGTGAGGTGTTGAGGCTTTGATTGAGCAAGCTGGGGCACATGTTTGCTGGGATGGCACTGTGTTTTTGGCAAGGAGAAACACAGAGAAAATCAGCAGCACAACCCAATGCCTCATACTGCTGCTAATTCCCTGAAGGCATTGGCCAAAGGAAGTGCTGCAGCTTGGATGAATTTCTGAAATTTCCTGAGGGCTAGGAAAGGCACTATGACACCCTGCTCCCTCTGGAGCTTACCGGGCTCTGCCTTCCTGGCGGCGGTCACGATGAAGCTGCTCTCAGGATTGCTGTGAGAAACTGCATGATCCTGTCTCTTGCAGAGGCAGAGCACTGCTGGGTTTGGGAGGGTTACTCCTTGGCAGGGAGCTTGACTGTGCACACTCCTGTGCTCCCAGCTCATTATGGGACACTGCTATATTGGCAGGTTTTGCAATCGGGACTGGCAGGCACCCAGGAGTCAGTGTCCAGGCACATCCCAGCATTCCTGGGCCAGCAGCTATAAAATCTGCTGCCATGGCACTGCCTTTGTCAAGGGAAGTGGTCTTGGAGCCACTACAGCATCCAGAGCATGCCTCAGCCCAGCCCCATCGCTCCGGCTGCTTGGATGCCCGTGTCCAGCCCTCCGTGCTCACCTGCCTGGAGGGAGCTGGGTTTCCAAATAAAGCTGAGCTTGTATTACTCTTGGTTCCTGGCCATAGCTGATTTCACTATCATATTGCAAAGGACTCTAAGAAATATCAAGTTATTGGTGTAAGATTTCATTACTGGTCTTTTGACCTCTACAAGTCTGCAGCCTTTCTTGGGTTGAAGTGAGCTAAGGACAGATGCATATGGCCACTCTCACGAGAGCAGGCAGCAGTCTCAAGGATATTCTGACCACAGGAATTTGTAAATTTAGGCTTACACAAAGGGAGCAGACTCTTGGTCTGCCTATGGGGTCAGGCTGACACTCCTCAGTTCCTGTGCCAGTCTTTGGAAGCACCAGCCAGGTGGCCACTTTGCTGCCTAGTTGAGTAGAAAATTGTAAATGCTTCAGATAGTGCTTGGTGTTATTTTATTCATAAAGAACACACAATTTGACACAGATGAGTGCTGTTCTAACCCCTGCCTGTCTTTTTCACCAATGTCATTCCCCCTCCCAAATCCCTGTGGTGCCGGAAGGCAAGCACAGCCCTCCTGTGGTGTGAAAGCTGGCAAATCAAGTCCCATTTCACTGACTGCCAACAAAAAAGGACAAAACCCCCAACTAAAGTAGGGAGGCAGTGGCATGGGGATGGTGGCTGGCTGGAGCTGCCAGCCCTGGGACAGGGAGCCCTGTGGAAATTCCCTCTGTGGCAGAGCAATGCTGCTCCCAGCACGCAGCTGGGGAGGTGGAGTGTGACACACCAGACCTCAACAGAAAATTTCCTGCAGATTAATGAGAGCAGTCAGTGGCAGGGCTCAGTCCCCCAGCAGCCAGTGCACAAGGCTCATCTGTCAGCATTCAAGCTGACTGTGAAGCCTGACATCCCACTGAGAAGGCCACGAAGAGGCTCTTGCACAAAGCAGGGCAGTGCACACACCAGGACCTGCTGTTCTGCCTTGGTCCCCAAGGAAATCCTCACGTTCAGTTCAGTGCTTTTTAATCTGATCCCTTGCAAAGTGCAGAGCACATACCATGCTCTGCATACCAGGACAAAACCAAATTGTAGCCCTGTTCTCTGTTGGAAATACCTGGGTTGCTCACCTCAGTGTTGTCAGCAGTAGTTAAGTTGTTCCTACAATGGATAAACCAGTTTTTACCTGTCTCAGGAACTTTTTCTTGCCCTGTGCTGGGGATGTGATACCACTGCTGATATGAAGGACAGCTCCACTATTTCTGGGGATGCTGCTGATTGCACAGGAAGAACATCAGTCACTGGCACAAAAGGGCTCCAACAGCTTTGGAATGAATTGTTGTCATGCTGCAGAGAGACCATTAAGACACTCTAAAGTGCCTTGGAGAATGTGGTTTTGTGAAAAGTGAGGCTTATGCCACATGATTAATAGGGACAGCGTTTATTTCTGGCACAGTGTCATGCTGTCCTAGAGCTGCCAGGCTGCAGTGGCATCATCACTTCATTTCACAACTAGGGACCCTCTGTTAGGGGCCAAGGATTGGGCTGCTGTGGACGTGATTTTCTGGGACTGAGGAAAACTCTCAGCCTGTCAGTGGCTGAGAGGTTCCCAAAGGAAAAACTCTTGGGAACATTCTCCTTCAAGGACTATTTTTTGTAAATAGATTCAGGTTCTCAAAATAAGAGGGACAGATGTTCAAGATGTGTTTTTTCCTCTTGTTCCACCAATGGGACCAGAGGGGTGGTTCCTTTGGCCAGTCATGTTAACCTGTATCAGAACACCTTATAAAAAGGGCTGTAAAATCTGAGAAAAAAGGCTTCTCTGCGTGAGGAAAACCTCCTCCTCTCGTCCCCACTCCTTCTGTGTCGTGCATCACAGCAATAGGCTGCCATAGAAATTTGCTATTATGGCATCACCTTGTTGGGCTCTTTACCTGCCCAGGGTCACTTGAATTGGTCCTTACCTTGGAAAAATGGAGTTTGTGAAAAGCAAGGGCAGAAAAGTCCCACCAGCCCTGGGCACTGCTGGTAGCAAATGGTCAGAGCAGAGTGGGGTGGACTGATCCCTGCAGGCAGCATGTGCCAGCTGGGTCTCATGGGGAGGGGACCCCAGAGGAAGGGGCCAAAAGGGCCCAAGTCTGGCTGTTGGCTGGGATGAGATGCCCCCTGCCAGGCTGCAAATACCACTATGAGCTGCAAATGGAGGAGGCAGCGAAGGAAGACATGAAGCATTCCTGTTAATGCAGGGCTCAGGAGGAGGCAGCAGATGCCACTTAAGCTCCCCCAAGGAGCAGAGTGAACCAGCGAAGCCTTTAATTACTTTAATCCATTTTTATTTGAGGACTGCTGAGCCATCCCAGAGCCAGCAGCTGCAGCATTTCCCATGCATTGTTGTTCTTGGTCTCTCCCTGAGCACATTGTGCACCTCCCTTCAGTCTGAGCCCTCTCCATGACTCCCTTGCAACCCCAGTGCTGCAGGCAGCATTAGCAGTGCTGGATAACCTCTGCCCCTGCCCTGGAGGGGCTGGCAGCACTCTCCTCTGTGTCCTGCCCAGTACCCTCACCCATGGATCAAACCCTTGTGCTTGTCATGCATGAAGGCAGTGTTTCAGCCTGGGCTAGCTGTGTCCAAGCTATTTCCCTGTCTCACTGAGCCCATCTGAGCGCTCTCAGGACCAGAATGTCAGGCTGTTTGGAGGCGGGGAGCAGGTTATGTTAGGTGTTGGAGCTGGCTTGCTGGTGCTGTCTAGGTGCTGTCTAGGCATTCTATGACTGTTGGTGGGACTTGTTCTGTGCAGGGACCTTGGCACCTTCAGCCCCTCTTGCTGACAGCGGAGCAGCCCTGGAGCCCTGGCCGGTAAGGGGGGACAGCCGGGGCTGCCGTGTCAGAGCAGGCAGGGAGGGATCCCTCGGAGGGATCTTGTGCTGCCCAGGCACAGGGATGCTTTCAAAGAGCTGTCAGGGACACTGGCTACCAGCTTTCTGAAGTACTTGTCAGTAAGAGCCAGGAGAATCTCCCTGTGCCTGCTGCTGTGTGGAGCACGATGGAGCAGAGGTGTCGCAGCTCACTGCCTTGCAGTAATATTTCCTCCCACGTGAGAGGGGCTGCTGGACTGTGGGTCTTCCTTGGGGTGTCACAAGGTGCTGGCTGTTTCAGACTTCTTTGTCTTTCTGTGGCACGAGCTAAAACACTTCTCTGGCCAGACTGTGGGGGCCCCTCACGAGTGGGGCAACTCATTCTTGTGGGGAAATCCCACCAACAGCTCCCAGAAATGTTTGCCCTGTCCCACTCAGATGGAGGAGTTTTAAAGGGTGTTCTCAAAGCCCTGTTTTCAGCATGGGCAGCCAGGTACTGTGGTTTGCCTGAACAAGCAGAGCCTCTCTCCCTGGCACTGGCATGCTGCCTCTTGTTCTAAACCAGCCACAGAGCAAAGCTCCCCGCTCAGTAGCAGGGCTAATCCAGGCTCATCTGACATTACTGTAAACTGACACTCTTGGGAATTTGGGGACAGAGAACTTTCCCTGGGGAAACAGCTACTATGCAAACTCTGCCTGGAGAAGATGTGGAGAAAAGAAGTGGAGAGGTGCAGGTGCCTGGGAACAACCTTCTCAGGGTCTGGAGCATCTGCCCTGGCACCCTGGGGATCTGTTCCTGGTGAGGCTGTGCTTGCAGATTATTTGAAGGATGGCTGCTGAGGTTGGAGGGATGTCAGCCACACCAGTGGGGCTGAAGCCCTGCAGAGCAGAGGAATTAGCAGGGAATCATCACCAGCTCATCAGAGAATCAGCACCAGCTCTGCAGCACCCATGAAACAGCCTGTGGCAAAGTCCTTGCCTTCCCTTCGAGAGAAGAGCACCCCAGCAAAAGTCTGTGTCTTGCTGGAGCCCTGCTGTTGGCTTGGACCCACAGAACACTGGTGATACCAGAACAGGTTTTTTGAGACTAGATGCAGCCTTTTAAAGTAAAAATATCCTTGGAGCCATGCTGGCAGCCTTTCCAGTCCCCTTTGTTGTGGAGCTGGGGATTGCCTTGCACTCCACAATCCACTACTGTAATCCCCTTGGAGTGCTGTTCTGGACTAAGCTTAAAAGAGGTGCAGCTGAGACTGCTAATGCAGGCTGTGCTGGTGAGGGGTGCTGAGCCTGCTCTGTGCTCCCTCTGGGACCTCTCTGGGTGCTGCTGAGAGATGGCTTCAGGCCTGGCAGGTGACTGTGCCCTGAGCTGTGCCTCAGGTCCCTGAGCCCTGGCTCTGCAAGGGCTGGGGCAAGGGGAGCTTTCCTGCCTGTCACCTGGACTCATCCTGCTCTTCAGGAGAGATGGATCCTGCTGTTCATGCCTGCCCTGGAAAGGCAGCAGAAACAAGTTGTCTTCTTTTCATCTCCCATCAGCATCAGCCTAAGGGGTAAGGCACCCACCCAGGAGCTGCCAGTCAGACATCCCTGCTTGGTGCCAGCTGGGCAATGGCACAGGCTTTTGTCAACCCAGGAAACAATTGGGAGGCTGAAATGGGAGTGACATCTCTGACCTTTTGGTACCCATGTAAGTAAAACTGCCTCAGCTTTTAGGAGCTGCCAGGAAGCTGGAGAGCCTTTCAAAGCCAGGCCATTCAGTGCCAGGCTGTGGTGGGATCCTGGTGTTTCAGAGAGAGGGAACAGTGGGGAAAGCTGTCCAAAAGCAGTCTGGTCTGGCGGTCAGGAGGCTGGCATGGCCTGCTTTGTATGCAGCAGGGCTTTACTGGGTGGCGCTGAGCCAAGCCTGACCTAACCAGCTTATTTCCTTGCTTCCAGTAATGCCTCTACAAATGCTCTGGGGCCTGAAGGTCAGGGCCACGTGAGCAGAGGCCTGAGGATTAGCTGTGAGCAGAGCATGGCTCCTCCTGGGTGTGTTGTAGCCCAGGGAACAGCACAGCTCCCGTGTGTGCTGGAGCCAGTGTGGCATTGGTAGCTGGGATGGGTGCTCGAGCAGCACTGGGCTGGCTGGGAGCAGCACCTCCTGTGCCTGGCACTTGTCAGAAGTCCAGAAAAATAGATAAATGTTTACTAGTACCACTTCAGCTCTGGTTTTCTTTCTGGGTGTTTGCCACACTGGCCAGAGGGTTGCTTTTTCACACATTTGCCCTGCAAGAGCATCTAGCTCTGGTTTTGGAAGAAAGTCCAGCAAGTCTGCAAAATTCTGAAAGGCACTTGGTGCCCATACCTCTGAAGGCCAGAGCTGTGCTCAGCTGAGCGTGAAAGGTCCCTGCTAGGGCAAAGGGGGACTGTTGTCCTCATTCCTGTGGAAGTTACTGACCTAGTATGGTGCACAAGTGTGTTTCTCTTAGAGATGGGAGATGAGCTATGGAAGCTTTAATCCAGACTGAGCAGGGATGATGCATCTCTAGGCACTGGTGTCATCAGCCATGGAAGCAAAATGACATAAAACAATATCCTCAGCACAAGCACCTCTGGCCACCTCTGCAGGGCTCTGACTCCATAAAACTGTTTCTGTTTGGGGCTGCTTGACCACTCTCCCCAGGGGATTTGGAGGAGAGGGATGGACACATGTTGGTGCTCTGGGACCTGACCCAGCTCCTCCCTGTCCTGGGAGGGAGCTGGCACCAATTCCCAGGCCCAGAAATACTCAGGGCTTGCTCTGCACTGCATCTTCAGGAGACATCCCAGAGGCTGCTGGATGCATTCAGAACAAACCTGACATTTCTCCACATAGAACCAAACTTTGTCTGTCCTAATGCAATGCTTGCAATGCTCTGATCCCCTCCTTGCTGCCCTGAAAGCCCCGGCAGGCCCCGACGCTGAGCCCATTAGATGGAATGACTTAATCCGGCCCTGATGAGTGGCACCCAAACCCAGGAGCGGGTGGGTCCCTTCCCTCTAATCCCTCGCTGCCATCAGCAGCACGCGGGGCAAAACGAGCCGCCCGTGAGCAGATGGTGCCTTCCCCAGCCCATGTAAGCCCCGCAACCCCGAGGAAAGCCGCCCCGTTACCTTTTTCCCGTGAGACGCCCCCATGGTCGGATGTGCTGCGGGGCCAGGGCTCTCCGCGTCCCCGTTACTGCCGGGGGCCCCGGCGGCCGCGCTGCTCCCGGCCCCTCCGCGGCTGCTGTGCGGAGGTGTGGGTGAAATCCAGCCCGTCTGTGGCGGGGTCGGGTGGGAAAGCTTGCTTTTCCTCCCTTCTTCCAGCACGTGGAGAACTCATTTTCTTCATGCACCTAACGGCTGGCTCGCACCCAGGCTCTGCCCGGGCACAAAGGCAGCTTTCATGCTGTGGATGCCCGGTTTCTAAGCCGGGATCCGTATTTTGAGAGGCTGTGGAAGATTACAGTAATTGCACTTGACAGGGCAAGATGTCACAGGATGCGGATTCGCCCAGCTGCGGCCCGGCACCCGCGGGCCCTTGCCTGTGGCATCTTTCCTAGATACTCCTTTGGTGCTTTGCCCAGATGAACCCTAAAAAATAAAGGAAGATTATCCCTCTGCTGCCTGTCTGCACCCTGGCTCTTGGCTCCTGTTGCAGCATGGGGTTTTGCAAACTTAGCTCCCACAAACACCCCGGGCTGCCTGTTTGCTGCTGCAGTGCTGCTGCCCGCTGTTACCCCTGGTGAGCCCAGGTTACCTGAAGCTGCATCCCCGGAGTCCGGGTGGGTCAGGCTTGTGTTTGGTGAAGACTCTGAGGAGGCAGCACAGTGCAAACCAGCCGGGTAGGTGCCTGTCCCTGCAGCAGCACAGCTTTCAAAATGCCACAGCACTGCAAAACCTCATTTGGAGATTGCTGTCCCTGCACCCGCTGTCCTTTTCATATCCTTTTAAAGAAATTAGCAAGTGCAATTTGACTCATGAATCCATACTTACTCCTTGCCTCTCAGTGTCTGGATATTTCAAAATCTCTGATTTATTTTTCAGGACACTGACTTTGGCAGGAATGGCTCTTCAAAACACTGGCTGCTACTGAAGGTCCCTGCGCAGGAGTTGTACTTTTAGCTCTCTCTGTTTCTTGAAAAGAATGATGCACCTTAGTAACTGCTCTGTGATGGATTCAGAGCTACTTTTAACTGCCTGCAGTATGCTGAAACATACATTTCCTTTATTTTGGCTTTAAACCAGATTTCTAATGTGCACTGCAAAGGGGTAGGAAGAGTTTCTTGCGGCTGAATGGGGCTGGTTGTTTTTGGGGCTGTAGTTGATGCTGTGCTCTGGTTTACTCTGTGGAGCCACATTTACAGCTCTTGGGCTGTTTTCAGTTTGGTTTATGAGTGAATCTAGATCCTTTGAGGGGCTTAAAATAGTTGGCATATTTATGCTGGCAGCTTGGCAAGGCTGTTGTGTCTGCTGTTGTGTTGTTTCTTGCTGCTGCCACGGGTGGGGATGATTCAGCACTTGGGATTAACTGCTGTTGTTGCAGCAGATTTAGGGATCGATTTATGGCAGAGGTTTCCCTCAGTGCCATCAGGTGTGTGCTAAGAGCATGGGAGGATAAGCTGGGATAAAATACTACGCCTCTTCGGGGATTCCTCTGTGACAGCTGTTTTGGGGTTTTATTTCAGTTCTGCCTTTGGAAGTTCTTACAGGTGTTACATGGTTTATGTGGAGATTTTCCCTTGTTTAGGGAAAACCAACTGATTGATGGTGTTGAGTTTTGGATCCAGGGTTTCATCTTTCAGGTGGCCAGCACAGGACAGGCTGTATCCTTTCCCGGCCTTATCCTGCCAGTGCTTCTCACTTCTGCTCCCTGGGGGTGACCTGTGAGCTTGGATAGCCCTGTGAACTGCCTGCTAGGAGCTGTGCAGGGGCTGTTGGAAGCAGAGAAGGCTGTGCAGGACAATCTGTTATTCCATGCAGCTCCAAGTGCTCCAGGAGAAACACTCCATCCCCATCTTCTGCAAAACTGCTGGTCTGCTTCAGAGAATGGGGAAAAAACAGATACAATCATTGGGAATTAAAGTCTGTACATGATGTAAATTCATCCGTGTCTCTGATGGCAGATAAGCCCGGCCCTCACCCGTGCAGCTCATCTGATCCCAGCAGTGATCGGGGGGGCTTGGGAGCCGATCGTGCTTGGCTGATGCAGCTGGGCAGGAGCAGGAGGAGCTGCTCCCCAGCGCCTGCTCGCTGCTGGGCAGAAGGTAGGGACTGCTCTAGGGGGACTGTAGGGCTGTCCTGCCCCGCCTTTGGGCAAGGATCTTTTCTCTCCTGATGGTGTCGGCTGGCCCCAGGCTGGGCTGCAGCTCCCCACGTGTGGCTGGCCCTGGTAGGGGCTGGCCCCGGAGCATTGTGTCGCTCCGGAGCGATGCTGGCTCCGGCTCCACTGGTGAAAGGCTCCCACCTATTGGTTGTGCTGCACAACTTCAGCTGCCCAGGAAAACTGCACATCCATCCGTCCATCCGTCCATCCATCCATCCACCTATCCATCCATCCATCCATCCATCATCCATCCATCATCCATCCATCATCCATCCATCATCCATCCATCATCCATCCATCATCCATCCATCATCCATCCATCATCCATCCATCATCCATCCATCATCCATCCATCATCCATCCATCATCCATCCATCATCCATCCATCATCCATCCATCATCCATCCATCATCCATCCATCATCCATCCATCATCCATCCATCATCCATCCATCATCCATCCATCATCCATCCATCATCCATCCATCGTCCATCCATCCATCATCCATCCATGATCCATCCATCCATCCATCCATCAGCCATCCCTGAGGGCAAAGCAAGGTTGGCACATCCCTGGCATTATCCTGGCCTTTGATAGGGATGTGTCACAGAGGATTTAGCTTGGATTTAACCCAGTGTAAGAACCTGATAATAAGAAAATGGCTTCAAAAAGTGCTCTGTCATTATGTCTGCTTATCATAATCACTCTTAAACAGCTGAAAACTAATGGGTGGGATGGACTGTGAGTAGCCCTCCTTGAGGCCCATAAAAAGGAAGGCAAAACTGGTACAAAATGTGAAGGGGAAAACGAGGGGCAGAATCCCTGTCCTTGGCCTTTCCCTTGTCTCCACCACCACCTGCTGCGAGACGCCCTGGGGCCTCGGGGGCCGATGCTGTCTGCCCGGGGAGAGCCTCCCCATGCTGCCCGGGCTGGTGAGAGCGAGCAGCGGAGCCCCTGCCCTGCCCCTGCCCTGCTGGTGGCCCGAGGAGCGGCTGCAGCGCCCGGGCACGGCCCCTGTGCCTCGGGGCAGCGGCTGCCGCAGCCCAGCCCAACCGCCCTGGGATGGGCAGGGCAGAGAAGATGCCTCAAACAGCAGGAAAAAAAGGCCAGAACCTGCTCTGGTCCCCCTGCCCTGTATCAGCAATGAAGGTAGCACAGTGAGGTGGTGACCTATCCTATGCTTTTAAAAGTAACCTTAGCATTTCCTAACTTTTACCTGCTTTTCACTTTCTCTCTGCCTCTGGTACTATTAAATAAAAATATATAAATTTTTTGGCATCAGCATTTAATCTCATTTGTTTTTATCTCATTTTTGGGAATATTTTGAACCTTCAAAGTTCTGTTTTATATACAGAGACTTAGTTTTCTTTGCTCTTCTGGGTTTAAATGAGTTCATAACACCCAGGAATGATATTTTGGTCTGCAAATATTAACCTGCATTGCTGCATGCTATCCCTGTGGACTTCTGGCCTTATTGTGGCTGTAGGAGACTGCAGGACATTGGCAAGAGCTCCAAGGCAAAACCATCAAAGTCTGAGCATCCCCAGGGATGACTTTACCCTGTGCCGTGTGGGGAGCTGTGTGCAGGGCTGTGGGATGGGTGATAGTGATGCTCAGCTGGTGGCAGAGGACCTGGCATGCTGTGCCTGTGAGGGAAAGTGTTGGTTGTGCTTGAAAATAGAAGGGAGAAGGTAGTGTTTTATAATTAGAAATCTCATTTAAGAAATTTTCAAAACCTTTTACAAAGTTTTTGGTTTAAAGATAGAAAAATAAAATACCCCGAATTGACCCATAGATGAGGATGGCTTGGCTCCAGCCTGCCCAGGTGTCTGCTCAGGCTCTGCAGGCACTTGTACAGCTCTTCTCCAAGCCCTGCACAGTTCCTGCTGTAAACAGCCAGTTCCCATGGGAAGGCAGCAGCTGCTGGACTCTGTGACTTGGCAGTGGAGAAGCCGGAGTGCCCGTGATGGGGCTGGTGTCCCTGTGTGACTGGTGACAGCCACAGCACGCTGCAGTCCTGTGCTAGTCCATCTTCCTGGGGGCACAGCCCTCCATCTCCAGCAGCTCAGGCCAGCCCTCATATTTATTTGTTTCTTTATCATTTTTAATGTGCTGCAGGAAAAAAAGAGAGAGAGAGAGGATGAGTGAGGAGGTTGGAACAGCGCAAGTTTGCAACGTGGCAGAAGTCGCAGCTCGGTTTGGCGTGGGGGATAATGCCACTAGTCCTTCTGCAGACAGGTGGGGGAGATGTGCTTGGGAGCTGCCGTGAAGAGGATGGAGCCTGCAGGGCCTGTGGCAGGGGAGGGCCATGTACCTTTTCAAAGGGGCTCTTGTTCCTCAGCCCCTTTGCTCCCACGAAGACCCAGTTGTCCCGGAAGCCCAGCTTGCCCACGTGGCTGCTGCCCAGCTCCATGAAATATGCCCTTACTTTGTCATTCATCCTGAAAGCGGGTAAGAAGGTGTCAGTGTGGTGCCAGGTGGGTGTCCCCTCTTTTACCCTCTCTGTTGGTGGCAGCAGCATGTCCAGCTCCCCCAGCTGTGTGTTTTTGGGGAGCCTGGTGTCGCTTCCGTGGGCAAACTCACTTTGTGGCAGCATCATCATAGCTTGCTGTCAGCACAAGGGTGCCACGCTTGATCCCTTGGAGGAAGGTTTGCAGCTTGGTAATGTCTGGACAGGGAGAAAAAAAAGGATTTAGCTGGTACTTCTGCATGGTAGCTGGGGGAGCCTCCTCTGGGTTGGTGGGAAATAACCTGACTGTGCTGGTGCTAGCCAGGATTTGGGGGAATGGTGGGCTCCCAAATGATGCATTCGCCATCCTGTGTTCCCACCTGGGCTCTCCTGCAGCGCACAGGACTGATGTCCTGTTTTGGTACAATTGCAGGGCACAAATTCCTCCTAAACTTTGCTTGAAAACTCTGAAATTGAGTTGTGTGAATTTACTTCCCAACACAAAAATGAACCTGCTCGGCCACAGAGCCGCCTTCCCTGCCATCATGCCTCTGGCTGTGTTGGGGGAATTATTCCTCAGCCCTCATCTGAGGGATGCTTGAAGCCAATGCCCCATCTAGTGGCACATGAGCTGACTGCTGTCTTCTCCCCAGTGCCTCTCCCTCCGAGCATCTCACTTGCAAACTTGGTTGGAAACCTCAATATAGTGGTGATTCTCCTTAAAACTCCAGAGTTATCAAAAGTAGGTTGCAAACCCAAGGAGTGATTGAGGTGACCATGTCTCCCTGAGCTCCTTCATTTGCCCTGCTGTGAAAGGCAGGGGCATGAGCAGCTGCTCAGCCATCACCAGTACTCAAAAACTGAGTTACAGGTTGCACAGCATCAGGATTAGTGTAACTACCTGATCTCAGAAAGTACCTCTCTCAAGTCTCAAGTGCCTTGGTTTATTCAGGTTAGTGAGATCATGTTTTCCAGCATATTACATGCTTGTAAAAGGAGTGAGAAGCCAAGCCAGGCTTCATGGCCTCAGGGAAAACTAGGATTTCACCATCCAGGTTGTCAAGTCTGGTCAAAGCCCACTTGACTTTATCATTAAATACATGACAGAGAAGCAGCTGAAGTAGCCAGCAGCCAGGAGTGGAAGCACCAAGGGGCAGTGAGTGTGCTTACCTCCAGAGTACATGTCGAAGGCATCGGTTTTCAGCAGCTGCCCAGTTGTTCCTGAAAGGTTAAAATTGAGAACAGAGCACAGTTTGCACTGGGCTTTGCCTGGCAGTGAGCTTGGGGCTCCTTGCAAAATGTTTTGCTCTTCCCTCAGTCTGTTGTAACTGCTGTGATGGCAACTGTTGCTTGGAGGCATTTGTGGAGCTGGTTGTGCATGACCCAGGTGGGTTTGTTCCCTTCTCAATGGCAGTGCTGGCAGCCGAAATTGTGTCTGTGCTCCCCATGGAACACCAGGTGGATTTGCTTTTGGCTCAGTGCCTGGGATGGGCTCTGCAGTGGCCTGTGCTTTCCTGGGGAAGGGAGGAGTCCTGGCAGTGGGGAGGAGGGGGTCAATGCCTGCCTGACTCACCATTCACCAGGGCAATGTTCAGGCCTCTGCCAATGTTGTTTTTCACGCTGCTCATGAGGCTGGAAAGGAAAGCAGAGAGCACCAGTGAGAGCAGGGATGCCCTGGGGACACTGACACCAGTGAAACTGTGGTGGGGTGAAGTGGCTGTAGATGGCAAAATAGCCAGAAGTGATAGCAAAGAAATCTATTTAAATTTTTTTTAACCACAAATACACTGTGATGGCCATTGATGTGCTTGGCAGAGGACAAACTTGCCCTCTTGAGGGCCAGGCCAGCCACAGCTGCCTTGTCCCTGACACGTGTTGCTTACACCAAGTCTTCAAAGCAGATCGAGGGTCCCACAACATTTGCAGCACCACTGATGATCCTGAAGGCAAAAAAATTCTGGGGGCAGCTCTTCTGGTTCCCACACTTGTGCCGGTGCAGCTTCTCACCTGGAGGGAGGAGTGGATCTGAAAGTCACGGCTTTGTCCCCATGGGGCGATGCAGAGCGGGGCTGGCCCCAGGATGCAGTGTCTCACTAAGGGGCAACACCTGGACCAGCTTCTTGTATGAAGAAGGCTTGTCCTGGGGCTGGGACCAGCTTCTTCTTTGAGGTTATGGTGCCAAGGCCAGGTGCTGCTCCAGGTGTGGCACAGGGTGTGTGCTGGGAGCATTAAGAGCTGGTGTCCAAGGCAAGACCCTTGGGGCTTTTCTGCCCAGAGTTTCCCCATTCTTGGCTGAGGCAGGGACCCACCAAAGACCCACTGCTGTGCACAGTGGGAAAACCCCCATGTTTGGGAAAGGGGGATTTTTGCCTCAGGGAAGGGCTCTTGAAGGAGATCTCACGCTTCCACCATTCCCCTGAACCCTGGAGTGCTGTGATGAAGCCGAGAGCAATACTCACTGCTGGGCTTGTTGGTGGCACCTGTGGGAATCAAGCAGGGGGATTAGATGCCCTGGAGAGCTGCTGGCTCTTCCCCAAGCCTGGAGCAGCTATTCAGGCACCAGCTCTCTAAAACTGCTCCCCATGGTTGCAGGCATCCCTGGACCCAGGCACCCAGTGCAGCTTCCCACCACACTGTCCCCTCCCTGCCCTCGTGGTCAGAGCCGGTGGCCAAAGCCTCGGCCAGAGACTGCAAATTCAAGTGGTCAGGGCAACTCTATCCAGCTCTGGGGGCTGGCTCCCGATGGAGCCTCCCGCACCCTCCCTCCGGGTCCCTCCAGAGCCTCACCGAGCCAGCTCCGCAGGCTGATGGATTTCCAGCTGCGCTGGAAGTAGGTCTGCGTGAGGAACCACGTGCCCAGCAGGGTGGCGAGCAGCGCCGAGCACCGGATCGCACCTGCAGCATCGGGAGAGCAGCAGCTGCAGCACGGGGCAGGACCAGCCCTCGGGCTTGAGGGGAATTGATCCGTGTGCCCCAAGGTTACCAGGCACGGGGTGACAGCCAGTGCTTGCATGGTGTGGGAAGGCAGCTAACACTCCCTCACCCTCCAAAAGGATTCTGATCTCTTAATTCCCATCTCCAGAGTATGTGGATATGCCCAGAGAGGCATTACTGCTCTGCTGGGAGGCTCTAGTCATATTTCTGTGTTAAAGTAAACCTGATAATTACTGAGAAATCGATGTAAATCCAAATATTTCTTGTGTTCCCAGTGCTGGGAAGGCTGCTATCCCCCAATTAGTCACTAGCTACAGCTGAGCAGCTGCTGATACAAATGTGATTGGCATTTGGCTTTAAAGCAGCGCTCATCAGAGCAAAACGTTCCAGTCCTGCATGGAAAGAGAGCAGAAAAATGTACTTTTATTGCAGCTGAATGGCTCTTATGGAACCAGGAATGTCTCAATAGCCATCTCTTCCCAGTCACAGAAGGTTTCACTGGGAAAAATACAACGGGCTGAAATCCACACAAATCTTGTAAGAAACCTGATGCTTACACAAACGCCCTTTCCCACGTCCCTGGCTGGGCTTGGAAGGCATCATGTACATGACAAGGAGGCATAAAGAACCGCAGAAAAACAGACAGAGAAAAGCAAACACGTGTTTCTCCTTACCTGTTATCCGCATGGTGGTGGGCAGAGAGCACAGCTGTGACTGAGTCACAGGGGTCACCCTGAGGAAGGCAGGCAATGCCTTAAAGAGTGCCTGTAACACACTAAAGACAGGCAGGTTCTAGATGAGAAGATAATTGCTATGTTTAGTCATATTTGCAATAGTGAGGGCGTCATCAAAGATGTACAAATTCTTATGTAGAATTGCTCGGTCCCACCCGGATTAAGCCCTGGGGCAGGCAGCACTGACCGAGCTCACTTCCTCCGGGAGCCTCAGACCTTCCCCCGTGTCTGCTGCCCCTGGTTCTCCCCGTTCTCGGGAGCGGAGCAGCCTTTTCTGCTCGGCTGATAGCAGTGAGCTGGACACTTTCAACCACAGCTGCGCTGCCTTTCCTTCTGCCATGATGCAACGTAGGTTTCCAATATTAGGGACTGCAAAATGCTGGCTGAGGACAAGCTGTGAACAAGGTTATCTTCCTTAAAAATCCAGAGGAGAAGAGAAGAAGGGCAGCACCGCTGTGCAGAGGAGAGCAGCCAGCTTTGTGAACATCTGACAAATCCAGAAATATTTCCACCTGGCCAAATCCTGGAGAGTCTTCACGCCGTGGACAGGGCGTGGTTGCAGTTTGGAACACGAATCTTTCCTACCCGGCAGAGCCCGTGCCGCCCTCGGTCCTGCAGCCACCCCGAGCCCCGGGACCGGCACGGCCGCCCCACACACCGGGCTCGCCCCGGGCCGGCCCCGCTCCTACCTCTGAAATGAACTCGTGTCCTGGCCACCCGCTGGAGCCCCAGGGCGAATTGTCACCTGTGGGATGGGTGCTGAGGTAATGAGCCCAGTGTTATCTAAAGCAGCCCTTTAGCAACGTCTGACAGAAAATTCGCAAACGAGCTGTGCTGAGAGTTGCTTTTCCTGTTTGAAGGGTAAATAAGGAGCAGCGGACTGTAGCAGGGCTGGGCTGAATGTTGGTTTCAGGCTGCTGCGTCATAGGAATGAGAGAAAAGCTTTTCCTCCTGCCCCAGCCCTGCCCCAGGCCCCCTCCCAGGGCTCTGGGCTGGCAGGACCCGTGTTCCCCTCGCCAGGGCCCCAGGAGATGCTCCCCGCGGCTTCCCCGACACCCGGGGCGGGCTGCAGCCTCCCCGGCCGGGGCTTTTAGGCAGCCCCACAGCGACGTTTCGGGCGATGTTCCTGGAGCCCGGCACTTCTCCCCACGAGACCCCTCTGCTGTCCCCATGGCCGCTGTGACACCGCAGCAAGGACGGGCTGCCAGAGCTGCTCCTTCCCCTGCAGCTTCCCCGGCGACACCGGCCCACCTGCGTTCTCGGGGCAGCCTTGGGAGGTATCTGTGTCCCTCAGGAACCGAGACAATCTGTGTCTGATGGTGTCAGCCGAGCACACCGGCTTCCCTCTCTCTGCAGCTATTCCTCTCAGAGCAAGGCCGGCAGTGAGCAGGAATCTGTCCCAACAGGAGGTGGCAGGGGGGTCTGTGATGCCCAAAGCCCTTCCTCACACCCCAGCCCTCAGAACAGTTACTCTGAAATGGATTTTAAAGCTTGTGTCAGAGCTGGCATGAGCAAGCCCGTTTCACTGAGCTAGTATGAGACACAGACCTGAAAAAGGAGAGTTTAAAGGTTTTAGAGTACAAACGTTGCCCGTGGCGCACAAAGCTCTTCCCTTTCAGTAAGAAGTTTATAAACACAGGGACCCTCTTCCCATTTCTGGCTCCCCATCCCAGTGCCTGATCTGATGATGGGGTTGGAAAATGGGGCCAGTTCTCATAATCCCCCTTGGCAAGTTGTGAAGACTTCAAAATTGGTATTGGTTTGCTTTGGGAGCTTTTTGTCTTCCCCACAAGTGCCATGAGCAGAGCCTGGACCTGGTGAGGATTCAGAGCTGGGATGTGATTTGGACACAGTGAGTGGAACAAAACTCCACAGGGTTTGCAAAACCTTCCCTGTTTGGTCCCCAGTGCTACAGAGAACCTTGGCCTCACTGGGGCCCATTGCACAGTCCTCCCCTTCACCAAAGTTGTGTTTTTCCTTTGCACATATTGACTTCATCGCAAAGGAAGAGAAATGGAAAAATAAACCAATAAATGCCAGTGCTTTAGGGAAGTAATATACTTCTTTGGGCTATTTATCTTCACCTTAATCCCAGATAAAATTTATTGGGTGAAGTCCCAGGGTGGTGAAATTCCTAGAACCTGATTGCATTACAAGAGGGTGGCCCTGTCTATTATATGATTTTTTAATTGTTTGCATTGATATTTTTTTCCCTCTTTGTAGAGCTGCACCAGAATAAAAGGCACCTGTGGTTCTGACATCTACAAGAAATCTGAAACTTGTTTGCTTAAAAAAACATTCCAGGAACACGAAAGTTCTTGGACAAATATTGCTGAAGAGGCTGGTAGTGCTGTAAAGCAAAAGCTCCAGCCAGGCGTGCTCTGGCCCGAAGTGCCGCTTGGCGGAGCTGAGTCACTGCTGCTGCTGCTGCGAGGAGCGGATCCCGGCCCTCCCGGGGAGGCTTTCCAGGATGCACCGGGTCAATGTTCCTGTTCTCCCTCAGGGCTGCAGGAAAACTGCTTCTCCTCCCCACAAACTTCTGCCACTTTTTTTCCAATTTATTTTTTCTTTTTTTATCTGCTTTTGAGCCCCACATATCTCTCTCCCAATAGGTCCCTGACTGAACAAAACCATTCTGGTGCAGAGTGGGGATGCAACTCCAAAGAGGGTGACTGCCAGATGCCCACAGCCACAAGTCCAAAACCAGAGTTTTTCTGCACAAATGAGTGCAGGGGTGCAGAGAAGGGACTGGCAGGGTGGGTGCACATCCGCCCTGTGTTTAGGGCTTATTGCCACAGGAGAATGGAGGATGCTACAGTGCTATTTTCAGTCTCAAAAGGAATCAGTCTGACTAAATTTTGCTGAGTTGCTCCATAGGATGGTGCTGTTTCCTAGAGAACTTACAAATTTCCTTGCTTATAAAAATGCTTGGCTGGCTTCTGCATCCACCAAATGGCTGGAGAGGGCATCTTACAGCAAAAGCTGGCCCTGGCACAGGCCCACAGTTACCCCGGGTGTTGTGCAGGGTTTTGCTGCTTTCCACCAGAAAGCACTTGGTACCTTGTGTCCTCCTACCCTGCCATCTAATCTGCTTTCTCAAAACTCTGGATGATGCCATCACTTTTTTAAGGGAAGTAATTCTGTCCCTACTGGTGCTGTGTGGGCAGCAAGACCTGCACCAACTCCTTCAGCAGTGCAAGAGAAAACAGACAATATCCTGAGCAGCAGCTTGACCTTGGACCAGCCCCCCCACTTGGCACAGTGCACACCCTGCAAATTCATCCACAGCTGTGCTGACCTGGCCCCCACACGGCAGAGGTGACCCCCGGTGACACAGGGATCACTTGTTCAGCCCATTACACCAGCACAGCTGCCCCCACACAAAGGATGCCTGGGGCTTCCCCTTCACCTCCACCCTACGAGAAAGAACTGAGACCTTCCCCACGCAAGCCCCTACCCTGCCAGTCAAAAGCAAAGTGCTGCAGGAACACATTATTTCAGTCATGCTCTAGAGAATCATTTCCCCGGTCGGGGACAGGACAATCCCACGTACCCTCAGTGTCCTGGCCGCGCTGTCCCTCCCCGCGGGCACTGCGGGCGCTGGGGCAGCCCGGGCAGCTGCGGCCCCATGTGCTCGGTAGCTGCTCTGCCCAGCCTTGCCTTGCCCTGCCCTGCCCTGCTCTGCCCAGCCTTGCCTTACCTTGCCCTGCCCAGCCTTGCCCTGCCCAGCCTTGCCCTGCCCTGCCCTGCCCTGCCCTGCCCTGTTTTGCCCTGCTCTACCCTGCCTTGCCGTGCCCGGCGCCGGGCGGGACCCCTCTGCCGGGGGCGGTGCATGGAGCGGGGACCGGAGCCGGCCCGTGCCCGCGGGTCCGGCTGGCCCGGTGCTACACGTGAGGGGGCTGCCGCATC